>NIVC01004063.1:0-62035 GCA_002269645.1 Macrostomum lignano | reverse complement strand
CCAGTCTTTCAGTGTGGTGATATATAGGTAAGTCACAAATCTGGACAAAACTAAGTTGCATCGGATGGGTGAAATTTTTAGGTTGGGCATGTATGCACTAGATCATATATTGCTATATCCTTTTATTGCCTGATTAATTGGATACTGCCTATCTAGTGTAAATAAAAACAAAATAATAATAGGCCTACACATACTCATATTGCACCACATTAGCACTAGGCCCTAGGCTTAAAATGACAGTCACCAGATTGATTGTCACTAAAGTAAACATAATGATTAATTAAACTAAGTTGACTTAGGCACTGCACTAGTGTAGCCCCTAGCCTACTTGCTACTTCTGCGTCTGTGACTCTGTACTATAGGCCTACAACCATTTTATAGTTCGAAATAGTGCTTTACTTTATTTGAAGGTTAAGAACATTAAGAACTTTAGAAAGTTACAGTAGCCCTAGGCCTAATTAACTATAGTACTCATAGTGGCCTAGTTTTTTAATTTAAAGCTTCGATAATTTATTTAAACCCTCAGCCCTTATGGCTAATTGGCTATGCTAAACGACAATACAACATCATACAACAAGTTCTACACTTCTACATGCTGCTGCTGACCGACGAGTGATGATGAGCACTGATTGTTCCGAATTTACATTTTATAGCTACCTCAAATATTATGCATATGAATCTCATTCACATATTTAACAAGCAAAAGGCCGGAACACAATACATTCCTGTTGTCTGTTGCATATTGTAATTTGTTTTTGTGTAAAAGTTTTCTAAGAAAAAATTAAAACTTGATAACTAAATTAAAGCGGGCCATATGGTGGGCCTATAAGATGTGACTAGGACCTATTACAATTAATTAATTACAATTAATCAACCTAGCAATGTTAATTCATTGATGCATTTGAGATAAATTTATTGTTAAGTATTTTGCAATCACTCAAGAAGCAAGAAGAGTAAAGGAAAGTTTAGTGCGTAGGCCTAGTAACACGTGATGTTAATATAGAAGTTTTGTCTACACTTCAAGTTTAAGTATTGGTTGGCATGAATTGAAAATTTTCCAGTAGACCTACAGTCACCTACTTACCCTACTTACCTTATTTTTACCTACTATGCCATTTTGGCTATGCCTATTGTCAGTATTGAATGGAGACGAATTATTTAAAAGTATTTCAAGTTGGTCTATTCATTTATTATTAGGCCTAGCAACTGTGATAATAATAAGTATTGCTTGCATTTCCATTGGCATAGGCCTATTATTACTTTTAAATTTAATGATCCTCCTAATCTTCTAGCTAAAATATGCAATTAATTAATTGTTGCACAAAACTAGAATCCCTACAACTCCTAATTTATCTTTTAAAAAACTAAGCTAGTAATATGGTCCTCATTGCTTATTCATCAGCTCAAGTATTTTTAATGTTTAAAATAAAAAATCAAAGGTTGGGGCAGGGCCTAATTGTAACTAGAGCCCTGTCATGAGCCCATAGTTTATATGCCAAGTATACCAAAAATTAGAAATGTGACTTTGTTTAGGTCAAATATACCAAAATTTCAAAATATACAACTTTACTAAGTTTACTTTTGCATTGCGTTTTGCAACAATAAAAAACTTGTTCCATTCTTATGTTTGATATTCTATATGCACATTATAACAAAAAAAGTGTTATGTCTTTTTCTTATTTATAAAAACTTGCAATTATATATTAATATAAAGTTCTAGTTGATCTGTCTAAATTCTATAAAAGGATTAACAAGTTTAATTACTATTATTATTTATTTGTTTAAATATTCCCATCACCTCTCAACTGCTTACCTTTTCCTTTAAAATGTTCTAGCTAGGCCTACCTTTTATTATAGAAACTAAAATATTACTTGCACCTTTTTTCAAAGTGCATTTTATACTACTTTTTTAGATGCCTTTGCATTGCTAAATACAACTTTTTTAGGATTCAAGCAGACCAAATATGCCAATAGATCTATATAATAATTTTGCGCTATTTGTCTATTAGTCTATCAAAGAAATAGCACATTAAATAGGAAATAGCTTTGAATAGAAAGTAGATCAAATAAAAAAATGATTTTCAATGCTTTTTATGGGTGCATTGTTTTTAAATTTAATTGTTCAGTGCAACCATTTAGGCTTCTCTGACCTTAGCCAATGTATAGGCCCTAATGTAGGATTTATATTAGGAATAAAGCTAAAGGAGTTTTATGACCCTTTGTGTAGCGTAATAGGCTTACAAATGGTAGGGTTGGTTTAATTTTATTATTGTTTAATAATCAGTCTAATAGACAATTAATAAAAGTGTGGGTGTATATAAGGGGGGGGGTAAAAAGGTAGCCTACAATTTATCAACCCCCTAAAATTCTCTGATCTTGTTTGTCTTATTTTATGAATACACAATACTGGGTAGTGCAGTTGTAGGTAGAGCCCGTAGAGGCAATAGCTAATAGGCCTAATTATTTCAAAATCATTTGGAAAATTTGTATATCAAATTTATACCAATTGTAAGTGCGTCAAATATTTGAAAACAAGTTTTTAATGCCTTCAATATTAGAACTTTTAATTTGAATACTTATCATTGAGGGCTTAGTGTCATAGTGTTCTTATATATATTTAGCAACATCAAAAATTTGCTATCATAGAATATTCCATCTGTCTCTTTTGAAAGTAGTCTCTCTATCTTTGCAATGACAACACTTGCTACACTGCGGTAAGCTTTCGAGTTAAGGAATAAAGTGGGAGGATGCAATGTGTAAGGGTTTTGTTAGATGGATTAAAGCCACCCAATCAGTTTTTTTGTATCTTTTACTTTAGAATAATACAAGAGACATTGCTCACTAGTGCATAGAGTGGCAACTTTTCAGTGGTGAGTAATCAAATATATATAAAATTTTGAAAAATGCAAAAATCAATTTGGAATTAGGTCAAAAATTAAAAAACTTTTTTCATGCTTTTAATGTTTGAATTTTCAAATTTAAATGCCTTTAGGAAGGCTTAAAGCACTAGTGTATCCTAAAAGTAATGGCTTTTTCTAGGATCAAGGGTGTCTAGCAATAAGCCTCTATCTTATCAATACCTTTATTATAAGTTTTTGTATTCTTATTTCCTTATGCCTAACAGTATTTGCCTAATTTCTTACACCTATTATAATCCTTTATGGCTTCTATTGCCCTATTTTAAGCCTTTATAACTTCAATTTCCCAATTCCAAGCCTTTAAGACTTCTCCTATCTTGTGCTTTTTTATGCACTGTAATCTTTCTTAGGCTTTATGCCTTGGTCATACACAAACTTAAAAGACTAGGGTCCTAAAGATTGAATTTCTCAAAAGGCTCAAAAAGTTACTGTTTATTTTAGATAGCTATGGTATAGGTATGGCTACTTTTATAGAAAAATCAGGTAGAATTTTATTAGGTAATGTTTAGCAAAACAAATTCACAGTTTTTAACAAATTAAAACAAATCAAATTTTATAAGTCCATTAGCATGTTTATATGATCTATGATAGTGACTTATAGAATCAAAATTCAATTATCTAATAGTTGCTCTTTTACCTTCAAGACAGGAAAGATATTCCAGACCCAGGTCTCCCAAGTAACCAGGATGAATAATAGTCTTGATATTGCTGCTAGCAAAGAAATCAATAGTTTTTAATAGTGTATATATTGGTATTGTCATAGTGCAGGCAGGTATTGCAGCAGTTATATTTTATACTTTTATTATAATCACCTTAGGGGACAGAAGCTAGTATACTATTGTGCTCATAGTTATTGGTTTTACAATACCACTTGCAATTTAATCAGTTTTTGAGAAAAAAAGTTGTCAAAAGCCTGTTAGCACTCCATCTACAATTTCATTGGTGAAAACTTGCCATTGAAGCAGCAGACAGTTGATTAGCATTTAGTTTCTAGATCAAGCTAATAGATCTGTTTTGTTACCCATGAAAACATCACCTATGTCTAGCACACCACGACTAGTGCCTCCATTGAAGTGAGTGAGAAAATGAGGCACCCATTGTATACACAGCTTCTACATATGCCAGTGTTAGTGTTGAATGGTCTGAAGCTTCAACTTGCCTAGTTTCAATGTCCAGAACCTCTTGTAGCTGACTGTATCTGCTTCACATTTTCTAAAGCCAAAACATTACTTAGCCACTTTTTCTTACTCTAAAAATTAATGTTTTTCAATATAAAAACTTTCAATTATTAAAAGCAATTTTTTTTTATGCATGATCCTATCTGCTATTTCTTCTAGCACCTAAAATTTAACCTGTTTGCAACAACAATGTCCAGCACAGCTGATGACAATGACGACAATGGAGAAGATCGCGCCGTGCTTGTGCAGTTTGTCAGCGAGACTGGCGAGGAAGCTGGGCCGCCCCTGCAGGCTCTGCTGGGATCTACAGTAGCAGATCTAAAGGCGACACTCGATGCTCAATTGATAGTCCAGAGCGGGGATTATGATGATCAAGTTATTTATAAGTGAGTAGTATGCTTTGCTAGGTAATGCGTTAGGGAGTTAGTAAGGGGGGGCTTGTCAATTCTTTGGGAAATTATTCGCCCCCCGGTGATCAAAATAACTCTACAATATGCGCAGCTTAATGAAAACCAAGAATTTTTGCTTCAGGGTGCCAAAATGAGTGCCTGTGGCGCCAAAATGAGTGCCATTGGTGCCAAAATGAGTGCCTGTGGCGCCAGAAGGAGTGCCTTTAGTGCCAAAATGAGTGCTTGTGGCGCCACATTGAGTGTCTATCACACCAAATTTAGTGCCTATGGCGCCAAAATGAGTGCCTGCGGCGCTAAGATGAGTACTTGTGGCACCAAAATGAGTGCCTATGGCGCCAAAAATGAGAGCCTTTGGTGCCAAAATGAGTGCCTGCGGCTCCAAAGTAAGTGCTCAGCGGCGCTAAAATAAATTTAGCCGGATATAAAAGCTTATTAATAACCTAAATTAAATATGACCCTGCGACTAACTGCGCCCTACATATTCCCTACCTCAGATTTTTCGTAGACGAAGCGGAAGTGGCCACCAGTCTAGCTGGCGCTGTCGACTGCGGCCGAGTCAACGAGCGCCTGCTCCGCATAGTCTACCAACCGCAGGCGCTGTTTCGTGTCCGCCCGGTGACTCGCTGCACTTCCAGCCTGCCCGGCCACTCGGAGGCCGTCCTATCGGCCGCATTCTCGCCTGACAGCCGGAATTTGGCCAGCGGATCCGGTGACGCCGCCGTCAGATTCTGGGACTTGTCAACCGAGACGCCTTTGCACGAGTGTCGGGGACACAAGCACTGGGTGCTGTGCATTGCCTGGTCGCCAGACGGCCGGCGCCTGGCCAGCGCCTGCAAGCGCGGCCAGATTTGCCTGTGGTGCCCGGACACTGGCAAGCAGATTGGCCGGCCGCTGGCTCGGCACACGCAGTGGGTGACCAGCTTGGCTGGCGACCGCTGCATCTGGATTCTGAGTGCAGATTATTGGCATCGGCGTCTAAGGATTGCACTGTGATACTGTGGGACACCATTGTTGGACAGGTTAGCCGGGTTATTAGCGGACACGAGCAGGCCGTGACTCAGGTGAGTAACTTAGGGGCTGTGTTGATTTTAAAATTTTTAAATAGATACGAAAGGTGGATAGACGGACAGACAGACAGACACTAAGGTAGGCAGACAGACAGACACAGACAGACAGACAGACAGACAGACAGACACTAAGACAGGACAGTAGGAAGGCAGATTGATAAGCAAATGTTCAAATGCCTAAGTTTTAGACACTATCAAAAATGAATAAATTAAAATCGTGGTCCAGGCAATATACTTGAAAACCCTCACCCTCCATCCCATTGCACAGGTGCGCTGGGGCGGCACCGACCTGCTGTACACGGGCAGCCGGGATCGGACAGTCCGAGTTTGGCGCGCTGACGACGGCGCCCTGTGCCGCACCCTGCAGCAGCACGCGCACTGGGTGAACACTCTGGCGCTCAGTACGGACTACGCTATGCGGCTTGGTGCTAACGAGCCTGGCAAGCCGGCACCGGAGATTGGCGCGCCAAGAACTGAGCTGTGCGAACGGGCCCGGCGAGTCTACGAGGCTGCCAGGTTAGGCAATTAGACAATAGAAGACTACGGCTTCCTTAGCATCATGTTTAGTCTCCATGCAGTTTGCTAGGGTTCTTAGTGTGATTATATAATGCCCCCGATCTCATTGGATAATGCTCCCGATCTCATTGGATAATGCTCCCGATCTCATTGGATAATGCTCCCGATCTCATTGGATAATACTCCCGATCTCATTGGATAATGCTCCCGATCTCATTGGATAATGCTCCCGATCTCATTGGATAATGCTCCCGATCTCATTGGATAATGCTCCCGATCTCATTGGATAATGCTCCCGATCTCATTGGATAATACTCCCGATCTCATTATATAATGCTCCCCATCCCATTGGCTAAGAACCAAGTACTTTACCCTTCATTCTCCCGCCCATCCCAGACGCGACCAGCCGGAACGCCTCGTATCAGGGAGCGACGATTTCACGCTAACGCTGTGGACCCCGGAGACCGACAAGCGGCCCGTGGCCCGCCTAACCGGCCACCTGCAGCTGGTCAACGATGTCCGATTTAGCCCGGACGGCCGCTTATTGGCTAGCGCCAGTTTTGATAAATCTGTCCGATTGTGGGACGGCCGGACAGGCAAATTCTTGGCCACCCTGCTTGGCCATGTTGGCCGAGTCTACCAGGTGGCCTGGTCGGCCGACAGCCGCCTATTGGTATCGTCTAGCGCCGACAGCACCCTAAAGCTGTGGGACATTGGCGCTGCTGGCGGCAAGAATCGTTTAAAGCCTGTGAACGATTTGCCCGGCCACGCTGACGAAGTTTACGCAGTCGATTGGTCGCCCGACGGCCAGAAAGTGGCCAGCGGAGGGAAGGATCGCGAATTGAAGCTGTGGCGAAACTGAAGATTACAAGTGGAATAGTTTAGCTTAATTAAATTGGTGTTTTTATCCTACTGTTAGTAGGCAACAGGAGCATTTTATATTTAGCGCACTTTGTTGGATTCAAATTGCCTCACTTCCCGGAGACCTTGTCAAGAAAGTAATAAAATTGTGACTGTCTAAAACTTTTTTGCATGAAAAATTGCCTTTTTGAGTTGTATTAATTTTTCTTCCACTGCCAGCCATCCCATCAGCTTCTATATGTTGGAGATTATAAACGCACGTTCGATTCACACCTATTAGGGCCAACCCCAAAGACACAGAGAGTGTACATGCCTGACAATTAGAAAGTCCGGACCGCTGTACACCCTGTGTGAGCGTGTCCGCGCTCTTGTATGTGCTCAGCGGTCAATGTCGCCGAAGGAGTATGAGAGGTGGAACAGCCCGAACTAATCATCTAGTAAGCCTACTTGCAGTAGTCAAAGTTGAATTTAACAAAATACTAAACAACGGCCCCCGCAGCAGCAGCAGCAGCAGGCGTCAGGCCACAGCGGCACTATCCGCACCTGTACCGGATGTCAGCGCCAATTCTATCAGCTGACTGAGTTGAGCCCGGCGGCCGATTGTACAAGCTTAGCTGATGCCAGACCTTGTCGGCACTGCTTAGACGAAATGGAGCACGAAGTATCGTCCAAAGTGGTGGATTCTGTACTGTTGCGTCATACTAGCGTCAGCCAATCGCTGCGCAGTTTTATGAGCAGCACACCGTCTAGGCCAGTCAGCATGCCGGTGTGTAGTAGAGTTGGCGAAGATCTGGCTGGCTCTGAACAGAAGTCTCCGGAAGGTAATATTGAAATGTAGAAAAAAATAAACTTAGTTTTGTTTTTTTATCGGCGGGGTTCCAGGCGCCGTTTGTCAAATTCCAGCTTGGAAAAAATAGAGGGTGTCAAAATTGAAGTTGATCTGTCGTGATCACAGATACTAAAATAAAAATAGATAGATATTTTAGTGTCTGAGTTGCAAGATTCGCCACAGGCTTTTTGTCCTTAAAGCGAACACATTCAATTAGCTTACGAGTATTCATCCTGTTGGCAGCTGCACCCAAATCCAATGCGTGTGCATAAAGAGCAGAGTGAAAAGGGTTGGCGCTCCAGCCCTCCAGCCAGGCCCGTAAAACAGTTTAAGGATTTCCTCTTGCCCGCTTGTGTCTGACTTTATAACAAAATACTAAAGCGAGTCCTTACTCCTCTCTCATTGGCTGAGCTAGATGGGGTCTGTCCACCTAGGCTGAGTTTCGACCGTCAAACTTTGACCTCTCTTCTTACTGCTCTGTCATTGGCTGAGCTATATTAGGCCTGCCTGCTCCCTAGGCTGAGTTTCGTCTGTATTACGTTCACCCGTTGGATTTTGATTTTCTAAAGTAGGCATAAAAGGTGAAGAGTTTTGCACCTTCTGCCTCACTTTCGCCTCTCTTATGCCTATTTTGTTCCACTGTGCACCGCGTGTTCACCTCAGTGCCTCTGCAGGGTCAAAAGGTGAATTTAAGGCATGAAATAGGCGGTAGGGGCACAAGTGTCATAGGGGAGTTAGGTGCATTAAAGGTGCACAGTGTGCATTGGAGGCACAAAAGGTGAACAGAGTAGGAATTGGGGGTATTGGTGGAGTAAAAGGTGAACAAAAGGTGCGCCGCGGTGGAGGTGCATAAAAGGTGTACAGTGTGCATTGGAGGCACAAAAGGTGAACAAAAGGTGCACAGTGGGCACTTTAGGTGTAGAAGCAATGAAAGGGGCATTCCAACTTGCGAAAATTCTTTGCTACTTTTCCTCACTATTCTTTGGAAAGAATCGAAACTTTTCCACACTGATGCAAAACTTTTCACCGCTTTTCGGAACTTTTCCTCAGTATTTGAAAGTCATTGCAACTTATCAGTATAGGGAATGTTTACTATCGCGGTTGGCCAGAATCAGGAAGGGATAGCAGCGATTAGTATAGGTGTAAATAAAGCTTTTCTATGTTTAATGTGCCTGCAATATGCGAGTATGTAACTTACAGTTAATTTTTATTACTAATTCCCATTGGAAAAGTTATGCAACCGCGTAGGCATAAAGGGTGAGCAAGGTGCACAAAAGAGGCACCTTAGTGGCCTATTTCGTGCTTGTTTTGGAAATGCACATGTACGCGCACCTATTTATTCCGTGACTTAATTGTCTTTTGAAAGAAGTAGTTTAATTAGAATCATGTACACCCACCTCTGATTCACCTTTCATGCACTTTCTGTGCCCCTTCTGCACCTCCCGTGCACCTGCTGTGCCTCACTTATGAGCCTGCTGTTCACCTTTTGCGCACCTCCAGTGCCCCTTACACACCTTTACTGCTCCTAACGCCGCAACCAATCAAAATTGAGAATTCACCTACTGCCTGACCACTTCACCGATTTTACACTTTTCATGCCTCTTCAAAAATATTGGTGACATTTAGGCATAAAAGGTGCACTCAGGTGCATTTCCAAAACATGCACGAAATAGGACATCAAATTGCCTCTTTTGTGCACCTCGTTCACTTTTTATGCCTCTGCAGGTGTATAACTTTTCTAACGGGTCATTTTGTTCCTGCTTAACCCCATTTGCTCTTGAGGCCACAAAACCCGAGGAAAAAAGAAACTTTTAGCTGCCAAATTAAAATTTAAGGGATGATGCGCAGATGAACTACTGAAAAAGAGTAGACGCTCGCGAAAAGAGTTGACAACTGTGCTAAGAAGTGTTTCAGAAAGTGGTTAGGTTAGCAGGGATGGAGCAAAGCATACAGTATGCCGTAAAAATATTGGCAGTATAATTAAATATAAATAATTTATAAACTCCAAAGCAGCCGGCCGCTCATTCTACAAATCAGCCGAATGGGAGGCAATCTGGTCTGTCAGCGACTCCCAGACTGCTCAGCCGTCGCCAACGCCGACCCCGTCGCATCGGGCAGCCCACCGGTTCTGCCCGCGCCATCCGGACCAGCTGGCTCTAGTCGAAGGCGATCCTATTGTTGTGCTACGTGTCGACCCAGACGGCTGGGCTGCCGGGGTCAATCTGCGCACTAGAGAGCGCGGCGTCTTCCCTCTGCCGTTGGCATCTGCCGCCAAGCCCAGCTGCACTGGCGACAGTCAGTCACTACTGCCGCCGGCTCCCGCCATATCGCCGCCGCCGCCGCCTTCGTCGTCGTCCTCGTCGTCGTTGACCTTGTCGACATTGTCGAGTCCGCCAACGACTGTTGTCGCTTCCGCCGCTGTCGTTGCCGAACCTGAAGGCGGCGTTGGCGGCAGCGGCGGCAATTTTGTTGCCACAGGTTTAAATTTTGTTGGCGCGGTTGAAGTGGCCGCCGGAGTCGATCGGGCCCGTCTGGCCAAGGCTTTGGATCGGGTGAGCATTGTGAGCCATTTGTGAGGAAATCTAGGGACTCATTTTCTTAACTGGGTTCCATTTCATTTAACTAGGTGCCATTTCATTTAACTGGGCGCCATTTCATTTATCTAGGCGCCTTTTTTCATTTAACTGGGCGCCATTTCACTTAACTGAGCGTCATTTCATTTATTTAATCAAAAAAGAAAACAGATTTTTGTCCCTCATCAAGCAGTTATGCTAATGCACATACTATTGATACTCGTATTTACTCATTTCAAGGTGCTCAGCAGCCAATCAGGTCGCAGTGGCTCCAACTGCAGTGTGGTAGTGAGCACCTACGGCATTAGAATGTCTAGCAGCTGTTTAACTGGCGAGGTAAGATGCCCTTCTTGTCGTTCCAAATGCATAAATTGTATTACAAAACGCTTCTCGCCTACTTGCAATGCTTATGTGAGTAGTGTAGCGCTTTTGCTAACCTATTTTTTCATCTGTTATTATGTGCGCTAAAATCTAAAGTTGTCTGCTTTTTTCTTCGCTCAAGCAACAGCAGCCGCAACAGGGCGATGCAAATTTTACGGCAAAGCATCGCCAGAAAACGGCGCCACCGCTGCTGACGCAGCTGCTGCGCCGTCTGTCCTCGCCCTGTCTGGCAGCGTCTACGGGCGCCGCCGATCTTGTCAATAAGCGGGCATTAAAGCGGCAGTCACGTGACAGTCACTGCTGTTTGCAGCAGGTATTACAGATGCGTAGCTAAGGTTGCGTTTTTTAAGTCAGTAGGTAGGCTGATAAAATGCGGCTGTACTTTTATCATTCAAATTGTTTTTTTAATTTTTGTAACTTTTTAGTACTCGTTTGTTAAACAAAAGTAAGCATGGACAACTTGCTCAGTGTTTTCTAAGGGGGTTTTAGGCAGGGGGTTGTAGCCTAGTGGTTAGAGCGTTGGACTTACGACTTGAAGGTCGGGGGTTCGATTCCCGATCCCACTGTTTGTGTCCTTGAGCAAGACGCTTAAGACGCATTGCTTCAATTCACCCAGCTGTAAAATGGGTGCCAGCATTAGCTGGGGTAATTGAGAGTGTGTGTGGCGACCCTCCAAAGACGTCAATTTTATCATCCATAACTTGTGGCTTTTTAAAATTCCTCTGTTAGATGTTGAATATAATATTCCAAATCGCCTACTGATAAGTAGCAAGGGTTGATAGTTAAATAAATTTTTTACAAACAAAAACTTTTCCAAAAAAATTTAAATTTGTATTACAGCCCACTGCCGAACAGTTCAGCTATTACTTCAGCATGCGCAATGTGTCCCTGTGCTGCGTCCATCCAACTCTGCCAGCGGTTGCCGCTTTCGTCACCCGGCATCCTAGACTGGAGCGCCGTCTGGCCGCTGCTCACGTGTTCACTGGCGCCTGCCAACAGCTGGCCAGCTTAGTGTCGGCTGTGCAGGCTGCCTACGCCAGGTTCTACAATGAGTACATGGCGTTCTGTCATCCTACAGAGGATCTATTTATTGATGAGTAGCAGGCGTTACAGATATTGGTGGGTTTTTTTGCCTTTTAAAAGTTTAGTCTGTTTGTTGACACTATGGACCACGATTTCTAGTCACGTGTTCTCCGCTCTCTCTGTCTGTCTCTGAACTGTCTCTTAGCACCAGGGTTTCCCAGAGGCCTCTCGTGATTATCATTCAACCCATATTTAAACAACTGTAGGCTGCCTAAGTTGACAGATATCCAACTTTTTATAGTCAATAATAATAATAATAATTGGTTAAACCTGCCCTAATGGGCAGATATGCAACCGACAGCTCAGCCGCAGCCTGAAGGCTGCGTACGGCTGTTCAGTCCAAGGACTGGGGGTCGCCACACACACCCTCATTTAATAACCTAGCTAATACTGCCACCCATTTTACAGCTAAAGTGTCTTGCTCAAGGACACAAATTGTTCTGAGTGAGCCGAGAATCGAACCCCTTACCTTCCAGTCGGGAGTCCGACGCTCTAACCACTAGGCTACAACCCCCTCTTTTTATAGTCACTTAGCCTTCTAATCCTCGTCTGGGCTCTCAGGCTCATTGTGCCTCATTTTATTTCATATTCAGTGGCAAACACTTTAAATCCGCTTTATATGCATTATATATAGCAAAGCTAGCCTATGCTTTCACTGTACGGATATGTTTAATTTCTCAGCTAGCTCTTTTATAGTCTTTGTGATTGTTTACTCTGTTGCTTTCTTTAATACGATATAAAGCTAGAATTAAATGCTTTGCTAGAAATTGATTTCCAGTTATATTGTTGCAATTCACTCATTTTTGCACTTTCGTCTATTCACTCTCTCGTATTTACCAACATGCCTTTTGCAATATACTAAACATTTTTGTATGCTATAGATGCTACTCATAAGCAGTATTATCCAAGTTTTCATGTTTTTTGTTTTTAATTTAGTCTGCGCTTCTACAGCTGGCATTCAATCGCTTCCAATGTCTTCAGTTACTATTGGGAATAGATTATTGCTGTTCATTTAACAATTCTGATATTGTCTCTCAAATTGACTACATTATTTTCTTTTTAATGTTCATTCATATTGTTTTAAAATACACACGATAATGTTGAATGTTATTATTTATATTGCATAATTCTAATAATTAAATAGAATTAAATGTAGCTGCAAAGCTGACAGATGATAGTTGTTCTTGACTTGATGCCATTTGTTTATAGAAAACAAAAATGGTCTATGGCAGTGATTAAGGTAGGTACATGTACCTGCATACCTGAATAGCTTTGCCCCCCCTCACACCAAGCTCTGAAGCTAACTGAAGGAAAAAGCTATTCATGTTTCCTAGTTATCGGAGTGTTAGTTCGACCAGCACTAAAAAAACGCTGCACATTCTAGGCATTGTCTCATCCAAATATAGCCTTGCTTGCTCTGCTCAGAGACTTATCATTTATTGCTTGGTATAAATATACCAAATAAATATACCTTGGTATAATCCTTGGAAATATAATCAAGCTATGGAAGACTAAACAAGCTTCCGGAGCAAACTGACTAGAATCGATAACCGTTTTTAGCATAGTCCTTCAAAAAGCAGTCTACTAGCCAAGACAGTACAGTTACATTGTATCGTATGTTGCTAAATAATTTCTGATCTACACTGGCTAGGCATGTTTGGTGAAAGTTGTGTAAAAATCAGTTTAGCCATCTGTTTTTTATAAAATCGACTACATCGAAAGAAATATATAGGCACATCATAATAATTCATAGTATATTCAAGAAGTATGCATATAATAACTCAAGTTTTTTTCGTTTTTGATTGGAGAAAGTCAATTATTCATATTGCAGCAAGCTCGTGATGATCTTAGCGCCCATTTGTTTTAACAGGTTCAGGATCAAGGACTCCCAGTAGCGAAATTTCAATATATCAATTTTCCCAGAAACCGACTCCTCGACAGTTCTGAGGAACCTTTTATTCTTTATGCTTTTATGAGTTTCTGCTACATGCAACAGGAAAGTAAATAATAAACTGGTGTGCGCTTGACTGAATTTTTCTGCCTAATAAATCTGAAAAAACATAATGGCTCCAAGGAAGCTTACATTAGAGGAAGCAATTCATGATAGTCCCAAGGTAAGTCAAAGTGATTTTACTTTTGATTTTAGAAGCCATTTTTTATTTTATGACTTCATTCATGACTAATGATTTGAAGCTTATTGCATATTTTATAATAAATACAAATATGATCTTTTGGGCCATTCAGTAAATTTCATATGTGTTCCTTCATAACATTTTACATTTGGCTACTGTTTTTATTTTTTAATGTTTCTTTTATAGTCAATATTGTCAATAATAAATTATGTTATCAATAGTTAGAGCTACCAACCGTTTTGGCATTTTTACACTGGTAAAGGTTGAATATACTAGAAATATGAAGGGCTGGCAACTTGGTTTTTGTTAGAGAGATGCACAATAGATAGTT
The DNA here is from genome assembly GCA_002269645.1 of Macrostomum lignano. Taxonomy (NCBI): domain Eukaryota; kingdom Metazoa; phylum Platyhelminthes; family Macrostomidae; genus Macrostomum; species Macrostomum lignano. The sequence continues at coordinate 47,756 of NIVC01004063.1, read as the reverse complement.
ATATCTTGTTTTTATATTTTGCATATATTTGCTTTATTCTGGTCTAATGTAGCAACAAAAATTGCCAGAAATGGGAATCCCCCCTATTAGTCCTATTGATAACTTTTGTTGTTAAATTAGTTAACTGATTAAGAAATTTATTGTAAGATTTGTATATTAAACAAAATATAGTTTATCTTAATTTTAAAAAAATTATAAGCTAATTTTTAACACTTTAAAATAGTTTAATAAATATTCAATGTTCTTTGTTTTGATTTATTAAATTTCATTTATAGGTTGTTAAACTTTTTGTGCTTAAGTGCAAGTTTAAAATAGATTTATTTAATAAATGGAGCTTAATTAATAGAAAATAATAGAACAACATAAATGAGCAAAATATCATATGTAACAGGGGTGATTCTTCCTTCTTAATAATATCCCACTGTTGTTACCAAAAGCTGTCTCAGGGGTCTTAATTATTATTTTGTTTAGCCTTACTAGCTGCCACCAAGTTGTCAAAGGGCTAAACTAATTTTTTAAGTTGGTAGCTGCCACCAGGATTATCCTATTAATAAATTATGAGTTTATCAATCTTAGAATAATCCAAGAAATGTTTTTAGAATAGATCTGAGTATATATCTTTAGTAGTTAGTCTGAGTATTTAGTCTGAGTATTTAGTCTGAGTATTTAGTCTGAGTATTTAGTCTGAGTATTTTGTTCTTAGAATATTATTTAGCCCTTACAATTGTTATCGTTCTCTTGTTATTCCAGTAGCGTTTACTATTGTTCTGGTAGCTTTTATTATTATTCTGGCCTGAGTGGTCTATTGGCTATACTGGTATATGTATTTCATGTACTTTGCAAGTCCTTGGGCGTTACCAAGATCAGAGGGTCACAGCCTCCGGTTATTCTTACACTTATTACTTAGGAACTACTTTGTATTCTCTTACTACTCAATGCTGCTGCTTCTCAATAGTATATACTGTATACGCTTCAGTCTATTTTGCTTTTATGTCTGCAAATGAATGACTCGGAAAACGGCTCCTCTTATAATTATTCGTAACACTCCTTTCTTTATATGCTTACTCCTTTCATAGGAACTGCACGAAGGCAAGTTGCTCTCTCTCGGCCCAGATCACGTCTATTTATACTAAATTATTCCGTAGTTTTAAACAAAAATTAATTTGCGAAAATATTTTGGAAAACATGTACATTATAACAAATCGTTTGCTTAGTATTTTGGCACGAATTTAAAAGCATCAAATCGTAAAAATATAGATCGCCCTGCACACATAGAATCCTTGAGCACTTGAGAAAAGACCTAGAACAATTATCCTTAGTCATAAGCTAATAAAATTCTAACTAGTCTTAGTCTATGCAAAGAATTTTTATTATTTTATATATTTGAATGGCCACTTTCTAAAAAAAATAATTTGAATTCCATTGTAGACTCAGTCAGTGCTTTCGATCTATGAAGAAGATGCACAAATGCTTAGGCAATTTGCCTATGAATTTCATGGCTACTGCGAGAAAATCCAGGCTGCTCAACAGGCTTTGGCAGCTGCATCTCATGGACTGGCAGCTCTGATGAAGAAGTATGGTAGCATGGTATGCAGCTTGATCATATTGATTTTTTTCACAGATTTGACCTCGTTGCCTCTGTCTAAATTGCTAGAAAAACTGATGGACTTTTTCCTTTTTATTCCAGAAGTTTCCTTTGGAGAAGAAGAATTCTTGTCTGGTAACAACTTTTCCTATGCTGGCCGATTATATTGAGGAGGTGAGCTTACCGAACTTGTTATTAACTTTGAATCTGAGTTATGAGTTAAATGACTCAAAGAACTGAACTGTGTTGCATTAGGTCTAAGCAGTGTTGGATTGTGTCTAGCAGTGTTTTATATCTAAAATATGTTGAATTGGATCTCAAACGCAGTCAGTCACTCTAGTAAAAACATTTTTCCAGATAGGAACCATGCACCAGGAGGTCGCCCGACAGATCTCCCAATCCATGATCAACCCCATTAGTCGGTTTATTACAGCCGATCTTGAAGGTCATTGATAACTTTTCATTTATAAGGAGTTTTGGCGTTTATTAAGCCATGCTTTTTTGTTTCAAAGCTTTAAAGTTAATTTGTTTACATCTTGTTACAGCGGTTTTTAGAGCATATTTATCACATATAAAGAAGCAAGGGTTTTCGGTGGCACAATTATGTTAGACCCGGTTTCACGACGTATATTTATGCTTTCACATTTTTACAAATCTTAACTCATGACTCGTTTGTCTACTATTTGAACAGTGGAAATGATAAAGATTTTGTTATGCCTGATTTATTTAGCTTTCTATCGCTTCAATCAATTTGCAGAGCTGATGCAGCTGCAAAACCTATATGGACTTGTTAGTGATGGTGAGTTGTCCAAGTGTGCAGTGCATTTGCTTCATTTAATTTTGTTTTAGCAAAGTCAATATAATTAGACCGCAGCCACCAAAACAACCACCACCTCAGGAACAACCACCACCTCACGGAACAACCACCACCCAGAACAACCACCACCTCACGGAACAACCACCACCTCACGGAACAATCACCACCTCACAGAACAACCACCACCTCACAAAACAACCACCACCTCACGGAACAACCACCACCTCACGGAACAACCACCACCTCACGGAACAACCACCACCTCACAGAACAACCACCACCTCACAGAACAACCACCACCTCACGGAACAACCACCACCTCACAGAACAACCACCACCTCACGGAACAACCACCACCTCACAGAACAACCACCACCTCACGGAACAACCACCACCTCACAGAACAACCACCACCTCACGGAACAACCACCACCTCACGGAACAACCACCACCTCACAGAACAACCACCACCTCACAGAACAACCACCTCACGGAACAACCACCACCTCACAGAACAACCACCACCTCACAGAACAACCACCACCTCACGGAACAACCACCACCTCACGGAACAACCACCTCACAGAACAACCACCATCTCACGGAACAATCCTACCTCACAGAACAACCACCACCTCACGGAACAACCACCTCACAGAACAACCACCACCTCACAGAACAACCACCACCTCACAGAACAACCACCATCTCACAGAACAACCCACCTTACAAGAACAACCACCACCTCACAGAACACCACCATTCCCAAAAAGCACCTCCACACAGAACAGCCACAGAGCAGTCAATCAATTCGAAACCGACCTGATCGCTTATTGCAGAGCACGAGCAGTCAACTCAGCGCTACGCCAAACTGTCAACCAGATGCAGCGAACAGGCCAGACGCGAAGCTATTGACGAAGTTTATCACATGCGCAAGAAGTTGCACAGGGTAAGCCATGGGCCTGTCTGATGCACACACGAAAAGCTAACCCTAACCCTAACCCTAACCCTAACCCGCAGACTGCGCTTCACTATTTCTCGTCAATGAATCTGGTGCAGCAGCGCCGCCAGCTGGCCTTCCTGGAGCCCCTGGCCGGGCATCTGCAGGCCCATCTGCGCCTGTTCAGGCTGGCCAATGAGTTTGCTGATAAGCGCGACTTGGATACGCTTAGCGGCAACGCCAGAGGCCTGTTGCTATGGTAAACTGTTGCCAGTCGATTGGCTGCGATTAGACAAGCAGTCGTGCACATGCTAGTTAGAAAATTGGCTAGGTTAGCTACCTTGCACGTGTGCAGACCCACGATCATGAGGACCAGCTACGCAAGACACAGAGTATGTACATCACATGCCTGATAATTAGAAAGTCAGCGGAATTGGCATGACTAGCGGCAACTCAGATATTAGCAACTGTACATGTATATACTGGGAACTGTACTTATATGTTCTGTATATGAGAAATGCTTACTCTTAGAAATTCCAATCCAGAGTTAACCATGTCACAGTTTAGATTAGCAAACCATGAACAACTGGGTCTGCGAAACATTGAGGCCTGCGAGACCAAAAATCCCTCTAGAGAACAGAACTGTCCAAAGTAAGCTCTGTTTGCGTACGAGTCTTAACTCACGTTACGTCGAAGCATATTTTTATTCATTTTCATTATAAACATGATATATACGATACATGACTTTATTCCGGATCGCACGCAGCCTGCAGCGCGAGTTCGACCTCGAACGAGCCGGCACAGCGGCTTCGGTGGCGCGGCTCGAGTCCGCTTATCCCGACGCCGTCTTTCTGCCGGACGACTTCGAAACCGTTCAGGCCGGATCTCCGGCGGCTGGGCAGCCGGTGCGGCTGCGATCTCGCCGAGTTCGCGGCTACCTGATGCACCGGTGTCGGCCTGGCGATGTTGGCGGCGTCGGGCCGGCCCGCTGGGAGCGGCTGCACTGTGCGCTGCGCAGCGGCGGCCGGCTGCAGATTGAGGCCAGACGACGGCCGAGTCGGCCGATCGCCATTCACCTACGCGGCGATGGTGGACCGGACTGCGCCGCTTCGGCTGCCCCCGCCGAGCTGGACGACAGGCGCAACGTGTTCATTGTGACCGTGCCGGATGTGGGGTGGGTTGTCTGGCTGGCTAGTTAGTTAGTTAGTTAGTTAATTATTTAGTTAGTTAGTTAGTTAGTCAGTAAGTTATTTAGTTAGTTAGTTATTTAGTTAGTTAGTTAGTTAGTTAGTTAGTTAGTTAGTTAGTTAGTTAGTTACTTAGTTAGTTAGTTAGTTAGTTAGTTAGTAAGTTAGTTAGTTAGTTAGTTAGTTAGTTAGTTGGCTAGCTAGTTAGTTAGTTAATTAGTTGGCTAGCTAGTTAGTTAGTTAGTTAGTTAGTTAGTTAGTTAGTTATTTAGTTAGTTAGTTAGTTAGTTAGTTAGTTAGTTAGTTAGTTAGTTAGTTAGTTAGTTAGTTAGTCAGTAAGTTAGTTAGTTAGTTAGTTAGTTAGTTAGTTAGTTAGTTAGTTAGTCAGTTAGTCAGTAAGTTAGTTAGTTAGTTAGTTAGTTAATTAGTTGGCTAGCTAGTTAGTTAGTTAGTTAGTTAGTTAGTTAGTTATTTAGTTAGTTAGTTAGTTAGTTAGTTAGTTAGTTAGTTAGTTAGTTAGTTAGTCAGTAAGTTAGTTAGTTAGTTAGTTAGTTAGTTAGTTAGTTAGTTAGTTAGTTAGTCAGTTAGTCAGTAAGTTAGTTAGTTAGTTAGCTACATGTAGTTAGTTAGTTAGCTAGTTAGTTAGTTAGCTGCTTAGTTAGTTAGTTAGTTGGTTAATTAGTTGGCTAGCTGGTTAGTTGGCCATTTATCAAAAAAGCAAATCGTTGATCTTCCCGCCAGGCCGCTGATTCTGCAAGCCGAAAACGCTCGCCAGCGCAGCGAATGGATTGCCGCCATAGCGGAGGCCGCTAACGCCGCTGAGGGCGGTGAGGATGTCGACAGCGATGAAGACGACAATGAGGCACGGGTTCGGGACGCCTCCAAGGAGGACGAAACCGATGAGGAGGACGAGGCTGCCAATGACGACCCGCCTCTGTGGCTGGACGAAGCCTCGGAGCAGCGGTCGTCGATGGCGCTGGCGCTCGGCGCGAATGACTTCGCCGAAGCCGACAGCGTCGGCAGCTGCGTGGCCGGGGCCGCATTCTCCCGCCAGTTTCCGGCCCGGCTGGTCGGCCGCTGCCGGACAAAGCCGGACGCCGTCGTGGATTCGGTTCTAGCCGCCGCTGCTTCGTCTTCGTCGACATCCGAGCAGCAGCAGCAGCAGCAGGTGCTGCTGACGGTGTCAGAGCTGGGCGTCTGGCTGGTGGAGCCGGGCAGTCGGCTCATCCGGTGCCGCCTGCCGCTGAGCCGCGCCCGGATCTGGCCGGCCAGCAGGCGGCTCTTCGGCCTGACTGCGGCGGCCGCCGGGTGTCGGCGCGTTGACTGCTTGGCGCTGCGTCTGGCGCCGGAGCAGAGCGGCGCCGATTGCGCCTTCACGACCGAGTCTGTCCTGGCCGCGGTCAGCGCCGCCGCCAGGAGCGCGGAGCTGGCGCACGAGAGGGAGACGGTGGGTTGCAATCAATGCTTCTCTTCGTTATCGATGCTTATTTATCAGATATCGATGATCAATTAATTATCGATGATTATCAGTTAATTGTCTATTATCATCAATTAAGTATTGATAATTATTCATAGAATATCAATAATTATTCATAGAATATCAATAATTATTCATTAGGTATCTATTATTATCTATCAGTTATAGATGCCACTATCCATGTTATTTAGGCCTACATCAATCCACTACTGCACCAGTGGTCATCGGATTCACGACTAAAAAGGTCGGGGGTTCGAATCCCGACCCACTCGGAACAAATGTGTGGTCCTTATCAAGGAATATTCGCTGCTCCCAGACCGCTCTTACGCCCCACCTCAATCATCCCTTCGCAGGCGCTGCTGCTGTCCAACATCGGTCGCCTGCCTGACGCGTCGCCACCAACGCCGGCGGCTGGCGAGGATTCAGCGACCGACAAAATGAACAACAAGAGTGAGTCGAGAGATTCAGTCTCAGAGGATGACGGAGAATTCGTCGAGTCGTTGGCTTGAATTTTAAGAGTACAACTTACAGCAAAAATGAACATCCCATAGCATTGGACTCAACTTTTGAATTTTTATTTTCTTAGCCAAGAATTGCGACAGATACGTAGCGTCTACTTTAAGTAGTGTACTTACATGTACTTGGTGATATGTGCATCATCTATATACTTCTTATTTGTAGAGATTCTCCAAAATTAATAGTGTAATTGTTTTTTCTCGTGATCTTGTCAGGTTTCCAGTACATAAAAGTACATAGCTTTACTTTAAAACTACTAACAGTAGCCAGCAATAATAAATAAACTGACAAGGCAAGTCAAAAGTCGGGCACAATGTCTGATAGCTTCTCTTGTAATAGTTTTTTAATGGACTATAAATAACCGAATACACGGGTCTTGAAGTCGAGCAAATGTTTTCATATTTTCTTGAACATTTATTGTGATAATAATTAGTAATATTTATTGTAGTAGTATTAAATATTATTATATTAATATGCTTCGGACTGCGCGGTGTTAAAATTTGAAAAAATAAGTTAGTGATAACGGTTATATTGCAGAGGTTACTGATCTGTTGAGAAACACACTCAGGCAGTACAGTTCAACTTTCAGCTTGCTAATTGGTGTTAATTAATAATGCTCAGATTACAGCTTTTAATTTAATAAGAAAACGGGTCAACAAGGACAAATCCTGGGACTCGGACAGGAGTGTGCAGAGCCTGACTGCATCGATAATAACAATAATAATAATAGTAAATTTAATACATGATTAGTAGAGAAGCACAGATGACTAATGACATATATAGATCGGATGCACGTCAGTCACCATTCCGCTGTTGAAGTCGAAGGGGGGGTGGCTGAACACTAAACTGAGCTACTCAAGTCCGCTCAGCAACACGTCACGAGAGACGAATCGAGAGAAGCAAACAGAAGGAGAAAAACCAAGAGCTTCAATACAGCGCTGATTAACAAACTTTGCGGACAAAAAAAACAGAACTGCGTGTAAAGCGGGGGCGAAGCGGCCTTTGTAGAAATGTGTTTAATAATAAACATGTACTCGCTTTTGGACCAGATACCCCCGTTGGAAAAGCAACAGCACAGGCTACCAAGCAGTGATATAATCATCATTTTTAAGAGTCAATCTCAACACTAATAATTTGCAATAATCACTCCATAAAAATGATTATCCAGCGACAATCACTCTATGAAAATGATTATTCAGCGATAACCACTCTATGAAAATGATTATTCAGCGATAATCACTCGATGAAAATGATTATCCAGCGACAATCACTCTATGAAAATGATTATTCAGTGATAATCACTCTATGAAAATGATTATTCAGTGATAATCACTCTATGAAAATGATTATTCAGTGATAATCACTCTATGAAAATGATTATTTAGTGATAATCACTCTATGAAAATGATTATTCAGTGATAATCACTCTATGAAAATGATTATTCAGCGATAATCACTCGATTAAAATGATTATCCAGCGACAATCACTCTATGAAAATGATTATTCAGCGATAACCACTCTATGAAAATGATTATTCAGCGATAATCACTCGATGAAAATGATTATCCAGCGACAATCACTCTATGAAAATGATTATTCAGTGATAATCACTCTATGAAAATGATTATTCAGTGATAATCACTCTATGAAAATGATTATCCAGCGACAATCCCTCTATGGACGACAATCCAGCGATAATAAAAATGATTATCCAAGAAGCCTTACAAGATGGTTATGCAGTAAATCCCAAAGTTTCAACTGCTTGACCCACTGCCCCACAAACAGAATGTTTGTGTACAGGGGCCAGTGCGAGGTTTACAGAGAGACACAAGAAGTGAAATTTTGGCCTTAAAAAAGCGAAGAGAAGAGAACTATTAATAGAAAATCGTAGCAGTTTTAAGTAAGTTAGGACTAATAAATAGAGAATTATTTTAATAATTAGGAGAGATAATTAATTATTACAAGCGCAACGGCGAAGGCGAGGCGATTAAAATTGGTAAATAAAACAGAACGCACAAGAATTTCATTGCATAGTTTAACACAATCGTATTAATAATAACAAACTTATAGTGCGCTCAGCAAGAAAGCAGATAGATAAACAACAACAGGACGCGGCACAGGGGAGGCAGCAGGGCATGACGGAGCAGATGACCCAGCGGGCTTGGATAACAGAGTCAAAGCAATCTTGCAAGCAAAAAAGACAGACGATAGAGCTACAGATACTGACTAGCAAGTTTAAGGCCAGCACTATACGCTTGCTGGTTTTATCTATATTAGTTGTTTGAATGAAATTTCTCTCTTCTATGCCTTAATATTCTATCAATTTTCTATGGATATCATCATAGTACTAATAGTAAGGAGTATTATAATAACAAACTATTTTTTACTTATTTATAATCGCTAAACAATGGTCGTACAAAAATTTGTATACGGCAGTTAGAAATAACAATAGCTAATAAATAAATAAATAAATATATAATGACAAAGGTGTTAATAGTTTGATCAAAGGACGGGGGGAGGGCCCGAATACGAATTTAAACACAAGTCTTGATTGAAACAAAGAGCTAGCATTACATAGCGATTACATTAACGACTGTCGACTCGAAATAAGCAGGTAATATTTAATATATATAGGTAGTCATAGTCATAGAGTTAAATGTATATATATATAGAAGCGCGTGCAAAATCATATGCAATAACATATAGGCAGGTCCGGAGGGTGTGTCACTCTGTGTGCGCGTGTGTCTTGAAGATCTGGTTAGTCCCTAAGTCCAGGTGAGGAGAGGGCCTGAGACACAGAGATAAAGAGATAGAGATATGAATTTGCAGTAGGACCTGCATATTGAGTTTGAGACACAGTGGGAGCACAAAAGCAGCAATGACACAATGGCCAAAGCCCATTGCCCGCATAATTGAAGGCCTGCCAGTTGGGGAGCGGGTCTCAGGACCGAAGGGCAGCTGGGTGGACGAACGCACAAAAGCAAAAAATGTAAAAAAACATGTGAAGAAGTCGAGAGGCTCCATCAAATAATTTCCCCTCCCCATCCCCAGGCTGATGTTCTCCCGAAATTAGCCCGGTTCAGCTCAGTTCCAGATCTTCAGGAAGCTGTCCCAGGAGCCGGTGGCCACAGCCATACCGTCCTCGGTGACGCCCAGGCAGCTGACTCGGTTGTCGTGGCCAGCCAGGACGCCTGATGAGGGAGGGGGAAAGGAGGCAGCGAAATTGTGCAGCGTGACGTCAGCTTGGGCTTTCATGTACATGCATGTTAGAGTTGGGTTAGAGTTGACAAGAGTAAATGCTGGGGTGCAGGAGTAGAATAGCAGAATAGGCTGAATAGTAGATTAGGTAATAAAAAAGCTGAAGATTACATAGTAGAGCAGTAGATTGGGAAGTAGAAGGGTAGATTGGGAAGTAGAAGGGTAGATTGGAAAGTAGAAGGGTAGATTGGGAATTAGAAGGGTAGATTGGAAAGTAGAAGGGTAGATTGGAAAGTAGAAGGGTAGATTGGGAAGTAGAAGGGTAGATTGGGAAGTAGAAAGGTAGATTGCAAAGAAGAAGGGTAGATTGCAAAGTAGAAGGGTAGATTGGGAATTAGAAGGGTAGATTGGGAATTAGAAGGGTAGATTGGGAAGTAGAAGGGTAGATTGGGAAGTAGAAGGGTAGATTGGAAAGTAGAAGGGTAGATTGGAAAGTAGAAGGGTAGATTGGGAAGTAGAAGGGTAGATTGGGAAGTAGAAAGGTAGATTGCAAAGAAGAAGGGTAGATTGCAAAGTAGAAGGGTAGATTGGGAATTAGAAGGGTAGATTGGGAATTAGAAGGGTAGATTGGGAAGTAGAAGGGTAGATTGGGAAGTAGAAAGGTAGATTACAAAGTAGAAGGGTAGATTGGGAAGTAGAAGGGTAGATTGCAAAGAAGGGTAGATTGGGAAGTAGAAGGATATATTAGAAAGTAGAAGGATAGATTGGGAAGTAGAAGGGTGGATTGGAAAGTAGAAGGGTAGATTGGGAAGTAGAAAGGTAGATTGGGAATTAGAAGGGTAGATTGGGAATTAGAAGGGTAGATTGGGAAGTAGAAGGATATATTAGAAAGTAGAAGGATAGATTGGGAAGTAGAAGGATAGATTGGGAAGTAGAAGGATAGATTAGAAAGTAGAAGGATAGATTAAGAAGTAGAATGATATATTAGGAAGTAGAAGGATACATTGGGAGTAGAAGGGCAAATTGAGAGGAGTATGGCAAATTATGGATCGCAAAAATGCGAATAGCAGACACTCGCAGATGCTTATGTTGGCAGAGAAGGGTAACTCAAGAGTGTACGAGGAGTTCACGAGTAGCGAATGCAAGGGGAAGGTTAGGGAATAAAACTGCAGGCAGGGGAGACAGGAAGGGTAGAACAGAAGTAGACAATATTGCAGCGTCTACCCTATGGTTGCCAGTTGTAAATTAGGAGACCGAGAATTTGTGGTGTAAAAGAAAAGGCGAACTCACCAGCCCGCTCCTGCTTCAGCGTGTCCCAGACGTTGCAGTTGAAATCGTCATAGCCGCCGAGCATCAGACGGCCGGACTTGGAGAACGCGACGCTGGTGATGCCGCAGATGATGTTGTCGTGCGAGTACATGCCGATCTCTTGGTCGGCTCGGATGTCGAATAGGCGACAGGTGGCGTCGTCCGAGCCGGTGGCGAAGGCGTTGCCGCTGGGGAAGAACTGGGATGTTGGGCAGTGCGGGGCGGGTGGGTTGGCGCTGCGAGACAGGGCACTGGACAGACAGAAAGACTGACAGACAGACAGACAGACAGACAGACAGACAGACAGACAGACAGACAGACAGACAGACAGACAGACAGACAGACAGACAGACAGACAGACAGACAGACAGACAGACACTAAGACAGACAGACAGACAGACAGACAGACAGACAGACAGGCAGGCAGACAGACAGACAGGCAGACAGACAGACAGACAGACAGACAGATAGATAGATAGACAGACACAGCACACATTCCACTAACCATAAGCATATGATACAGAAGCGCAGATAAATAGCAGTCAATCTAGTACAGGCAGGCTAATATCCAAGTAGCGCACACTCACAGTGATAGCGTTAATATCGGACTCGTGGCCAGGGAAGGTCTGGGTGCACTGGCCGGTTCTCGTGTCCCAGAGCTGCAATGCAAAAATGAATAGGAAGAGTCAATAAATTTTGGCAAATAATAGACTATGCAGCATACTCACATAGCCTTATTACTTCCCTCCCATTGATGCATAATACGAAAAGTTATAGCCAATAAAATAGACCCCCAGTCTGAAAAAGTATAAATATTGTACAGTCAGTCAGTCCCTCAGTCAGTCAGTCAGTCACCCACTCACTCAAGTCAGTCAGTCCCTCAGTCAGTCAGTCAGTCACCCACTCACTCAAGTCAGTCAGTAAGTCAGTCAGTCAGTCAGTCACCCACTCACTCACTCAAGTCAGTCAGTCAGTCAGTCAGTCAGTCAGTCAGTCAGTCAGTCAGTCAGTCAGTCAGTCAGTCAGTCAGTCAGTCAGTCAGTCAGTCAGTCAGTCAGTCAGTCAGTCAGTCAGTCAGTCAGTCAGTCAGTCAGTCAGTCAGTCAGTCAGTCAGTCAGTCAGTCAGTCAGTCAGTCAGTCAGTCAGTCAGTCAGTCAGTCAGTCAGTCAGTCAGTCAGTCAGTCAGTCAGTCAGTCAGTCAGTCAGTCAGTCAGTCAGTCAGTCAGTCAGTCAGTCAGTCAGTCAGTCAGTCAGTCAGTCAGTCAGTCAGTCAGTCAGTCAGTCAGTCAGTCAGTCAGTCAGTCAGTCAGTCAGTCAGTCAGTCAGTCAGTCAGTCAGTCAGTCAGTCAGTCAGTCAGTCAGTCAGTCAGTCAGTCAGTCAGTCAGTCAGTCAGTCAGTCAGTTAATCAGTCAGTCAGTCAGTCACCTACTCACTCAAGTCAGTCAGTAAGTCAGTCAGTCAGTCAGTCAGTCAACCAGTCAGTCAGTCGGTCAGTCGGTCAGTCAGTCAGTCAGTCAGTCAGTCAGTCAGTCAGTCAGTCAGTCAGTCAGTCAGTCAGTCAGTCAGTCAGTCAGTCAGTCAGTCAGTCAGTCAGTCAGTCAGTCAGTCAGTCAGTCAGTCAGTCAGTCAGTCAGTCAGTCAGTCAGTCAGTCAGTCAGTCAGTCAGTCAGTCAGTCAGTCAGTCAGTCAGTCAGTCAGTCAGTCAGTCAGTCAGTCAGTCAGTCAGTCAGTCAGTCAGTCAGTCAGTCAGTCAGTCAGTCAGTCAGTCAGTCAGTCAGTCAGTCAGTCAGTCAGTCAGTCAGTCAGTCAGTCAGTCAGTCAGTCAGTCAGTCAGTCAGTCAGTCAGTCAGTCAGTCAGTCAGTCAGTCAGTCAGTCAGTCAGTCAGTCAGTCAGTCAGTCAGTCAGTCAGTCAATCAGTCAGTCAGTCAGTCAGTCAGTCAGTCAGTCAGTCAGTCAGTCAGTCAGTCAGTCAGTCAGTCAGTCAGTCAGTCAGTCAGTCAGTCAGTCAGTCAGTCAGTCAGTCAGTCAGTTAATCAGTCAGTCAGTCAGTCACCTACTCACTCAAGTCAGTCAGTAAGTCAGTCAGTCAGTCAGTCAGTCAACCAGTCAGTCAGTCGGTCAGTCGGTCGGTCAAGTTCTTCATCATCTAGTATCCTTAGCCTTAGCTTAGGCCTAGTATTTTACCACTCTCTGTTGAGGTCCAAATAACACAGAGGGATATCTAAAAATAGGTCATTACGCATGCTCATGAGAGAGCGAGAGGAGACGAAGACAGACCAGCAGAGTAAAAAATGGTGGCTGAGCAAGCAAAGAGATGAGCTTCTCTCTATCCCCGCGAAACGAATCCCGCCATAGGAGTCCAACCGCGCGCAGTGTCTTCTTCCCCCCAGAGACTGGGCGCATACCCACTCGATTTCCCAGTCAAGCAGTCCTAGCTCCCCTCTCTTGATACCCCGACGACTGTACTAGCAGGCCCTCGTCCTCTCATTTCGATTCCTATTCGTCTTAAAATATATTTTTGCATTCGGCTTGCTCAGCTCTGCCCGAGGACAGCAGCGAATTGTGTATCCCCCTCAGAGAGTACTCCCTCCCTCTCCCCGACTCCCAAAGTAAGTCGCATCTCTTTCTTATCCCCTTGCTCGCTCGCTCTGCCTCTTGTGCCCCTCTCTCCGCTCCCCGCTAGCTCTACGCCCTCCCCCGGCCTCCTCCTCCTCTCACGCCATTTTAGCTTCCCAGATCCCAAGCCTGCCCGGGGAGCCTCCAGATATAGTAGTAGTATATAGCATAGTAGTGTATAAGCTAGAGGCTATTTGGCCACAGTGTGAAAGAAGCGGAGACGGCTGGGCGAGAGCGGAGGGAGGGAGTAGGATCGGCGTCAACAAGGCAGCCTTTTCTACCCCTTGGTCTCTCTCTCTCTCTCCTTTGCTCCTCTCGCTAATGCTCAGCAGCATCTCTTCGCGCCGACAAAAAATCCCCCCCCTCTGGTTGCCAAGGACGAAACGGGGAATATAGGTAAAGGGGAGTTTTTGAGGATGCGCAGGAGAGTGCTAGCAGAAGAGGAAAAGAGCTCTCTGGGTTGAGCTGAGAACAATTGGTCTTAGAAAAAATGAACAGTGGACCGATATGTGTACTATATGACATGCTGCTCAACCTTCGAGCCGCTGTTTGCTTTGCCTATAGTGTTGCAATATGCTGTGTCTATACGCTAACGGACAAGGCACCCACGGCTAACAAGGGGAGAGAGTTTAGCGAAATCCGATAGTATGGAGGCTGGCATCTGAGCAAAGGGGACCTGAGTTTGAGGATTAAGTTAGCCAGGAACAATTGTCTCCTCGCAATTCGAGGCGCCGGGAACTCCGTTTGCGCATGCAGACAATGCAGTTCAGATGTCTTGGCGACAGTGTAAGCACTAGGTTTTTTGGAGGGGGCAGCTCAGACAGTGATCCGATCTGAAGGCGATTTTTACTGGCACATTTTCAATGCCGATTTTCAATGCCGATTTTCAATGCCGATTTTCAATGCCGATTTTCAATGCCGATTTTCAATGCCGATTTTCAATGGCGATTCTCAATGACGATTCTCAATGACGATTTTCAATGGCGATTTTCAATGACGATTTTCAATGGCGATTTTCAATGGCGATTTTCAATGACGATTTTCAATGGCGATTCTACTGGCCGATTTTCAATGGCGATTCTACTGGCCGATTTTCAATGGCGATTCTACTGGCCGATTTTCAATGGCGATTCTACTGGCCGATATTCAATGGCGATTCTACTGGCCGATTTTCAATGGCGATTCTACTGGCCGATTTTCAATGGCGATTCTCAATGACGATTTTCAATGGCGATTCTCAATGACGATTCTCAATGACGATTTTCAATGGCGATTTTCAATGACGATTTTCAATGGCGATTTTCAATGACGATTTTCAATGGCGATTTTCAATGACGATTTTCAATGGCGATTCTCAATGACGATTTTCAATGGCGATTTTCAATGGCGATTTTCAATGACGATTTTCAATGGCGATTTTCAATGACGATTTTCAATGGCGATTTTCAATGACGATTTTCAATGGCGATTCTCAATGACGATTTTCAATGGCGATTCTCAATGACGATTTTCAATGGCGATTCTCAATGACGATTTTCAATGACGATTCTCAATGACGATTTTCAATGGCGATTCTCAATGACGATTTTCAATGGCGATTCTCAATGGCGATTTTCAATGGCGATTTTCAATGACGATTCTCAATGACGATTCTCAATGACGATTTTCAATGACGATTTTCAATGACGATTCTCAATGACGATTTTCAATGGCGATTCTCAATGACGATTTTCAATGGCGATTCTACTGGGCGGAACTGCAGAAGACCAAAACAGATCTGGAAAAAAATAAAATCCGCGCCCTCACCTTAGCAGAGGCGTCGCAGGCGCCAGAGACGAAGAACCGCATCTCCGGGCCGACGCTGAGACTCATGACGTCGCCGGTGTGTCCGGTGAAGGACGTCGTCTGCTGGCCGGTTTCAATGTCCCACAGGGCGCTAAGAGGAGGTGGAAGATGGGAACTAATATAGAAATGCACATACTTTTTTAAGGATGGTATTGACACTGGTAAATGGATAGATTAATATTCTGAATAATAACATTATCTGTTCTTACTGACACTGATTTCTAACAGTTGGTATCTAGATTCTACTTAATGACACCTAGAGTATGAATAATGGCACCTAGATTCTGAATATTGACACCTAGATTCTGAATAATGGCACCTAGATTCTGAATATTGACACCTAGATTCTGAATATTGACACCTAGACTCTGAATAATGGCACCTAGATTCTGAATAATAGCACTTAGATTCTGAATAATGGCACCTAGATTCTGAATAATGGCACCTAGATTCTGAATATTGACACCTAGATTCTGAATATTGACACCTAGATTCTGAATAACGACTGTTAAGTCCCGAATAATGGCACTTAAATTCAGAATAATGGCACTTAAATTCAGAATACTGGCACTTAAATTCAGAATAATGGCACTTAAATTCAGAATAATGGCACTGAAATTCTGAATAATAACACCAAAATTTTAAATAATTACACACTAGTATTTTAAACCAAGTTAAAATTTAATTTATTTTTTTTATTTTAATTGTAATTAATTTAACTTTAATTACACCAAGCGCCAGGATTCTGGGTAATGAAGCCAGGATTCTAGATAATAACGCCAGGATTCTGGATAATGGAGCAAGGATTTTGGATAATGGCGTCAGGGTTCTGAATAATGGCGCCTGAATTTCGGATAATGGCGCTAGGGTTTTGAATAATGCGCTAGGATTCTAGATAATGACGCCAGGATTTACGATAGCCAAACAGACAGCCGAACAGCCGCCTCCTACCAGGTCATATCGCCGGAAGATGTAACAATCTGGTTGTCGTCAAGGAACCGGCAGCAAGACAGGTAACCGGTGTGCCCGGGCAGCTCCCTAGACACGCGCACGTTGCCCTCCCTAGTCTTCAAGCTATAGATGGAGCAGATATTGTCCAAACCGCCGCAGGCTACAAAATTGCCAGACGGAGCGTAGGCGCATGTCATCACCCAGCTAGACCGGAGCGGGATCGCGTGCACCTGGAATGAGCAGTTTTCAACGGTATGATCAGTGACGATTTTCAAGGCAATTAGAATACAATAGAAACACGCTGGACTCCAGCGTGTAGCCAACGGAACCTGCTGCCTGTGTGCCTATTGGACAGTATTGGCAATGTGGGGAGTTGTAAGCCCTCACCTCCCTCCTGTATTTCTAACCCGCAGCTTAGAGCTGCTACCCAATCACAGCAGAGTGAACTCGAGCCTGCAGCTAATATAGAAAATAAACTTAAAGATTAAACGCAACCTAGCAATTAGAACAAGAAAACTACAAAACTACAAACCTTGTTAGTAGTGTGTCCGTCCCAAACGATCAGTTTGCCGTCCTGCGAGGCGGACACCAGATTCCTAGAATCCGTTGACCAGTGCATAGCGTAGATCTTAGCCAGATGACCGCGAAGGGTTCGCCGGGTGCGCATTTGAATCCGGCCGAGCACTTCAATGTTGGCCGTGGCATTGGCCAAGGTGGTATCGGCGGCCGCCTTGCGGGCCTCCTGAATGAAAACAAATAGTAGTATTGCAACAGTAGTAGTAGTATAAGTAGTAGTAGTAGTAGTAGTAGTATAGTAGTAGTATTAGTAGTAGTAGTAGTAGTAGTAGTAGTAGTAGTAGTAGTAGTAGTAGTAGTAGTAGTAGTAGTAGTAGTAGTAGTAGTAGTAGTAGTAGTAGTAGTAGTAGTAGTAGTAGTAGTAGTAGTAGTAGTAGTAGTAGTAGTAGTATTAGTAGTAGTAGGATTAGTAGTAATAGTAGTAGTAGTAGTAGTAGTAGTAGTAGTAGTAGTAGTAGTATTAGTAGTAGTAGTAGTAGTAGTAGTAGTAGTAGTAGTAGTAGTAGTAGTAGTAGTAGCAGTAGTACTAGTAGTAGTAGTAGTAGTAGCAGTAGTAGTAGCAGTAATAGTAGTAGTAATAGTACACACTTATACTTACAATACGATTACTAAGCATAGATAGTAGAAGACAAATCCCCAGGCACCAAAATCAACGAATCGACATGATAAAGTAATAAAAAATAGCACGCCTTAAACCCGATTAAAGGAGAGACGCTTATCCACAACACAGGAGACAGGGGAGTCAACACAGCTAGCGCTATCAGACTTATACAA
Source organism: Macrostomum lignano (assembly GCA_002269645.1). Lineage (NCBI taxonomy): Eukaryota > Metazoa > Platyhelminthes > Macrostomidae > Macrostomum > Macrostomum lignano. The sequence continues at coordinate 29,963 of NIVC01004063.1, read as the reverse complement.
GAACTGGCAATATCGCGTGTTATCAGTTCGCCTCGCTATAGATTTTCCTCTACACAACCTGCCCTTGCTCGGCACAGGGGACTGACTAGCTACTTGAAATCTGCGAGTCAATAATCATAATAAAATAATTAGTTAAGCGCTCGGTACTAATCAAGGGGGAATTCAAGACACGAACGAACGGGCAATTAGTTCACGAAGAGAGGTCAGGCATCGGGAGCGCAGCGGCAACATTTTTTCAAGTTCTAATTACGAGTAACTTGGATGTGGCTAATGAGGCTTCAAACCGAAATTTGACAGTTCGCACTCCTTTTTTCAATTCTTCAACAAAAAAGTTTTCCCACTCCTGTCCGCTGTCTGACATCGCATTTAATAAGAGTGGCGCAGGTGCGTACTCACCCGGATTTGATTCTTCAGCTGTTCTGCCTCCTGACGCAGCACGTCCAATTCAGACATGATTCTCGCTTTCTTTTATATATATATATTAAGATATATTAAGCCAGACGCGTAGCTATTAGGAGCTTTTGTTATTGAAAGTTAGACGGCTTGGCAAAAAACTCCCAATTGCAGCTGAAGCAACGCTGACGAACGCACTTTTTCTTTGTCTTCTTTAATGCTTCTCTTGTTGATTGGCTTATTTTAAATGCTTCGCAGCCGTTTACAATCGAGTCTACAAGGGCAGACACGCCGACTGGAAGCAGATTTGGATTAATCAATTCAACTAACTATTGACGATATGTAGCAGTATCCAATTCAAAATGGCAATAGTCAATGCCTCTTGGCAAATAAATCAATGCTAAACGGAGCGGTCACTTAGCCTACTTAAAGCGTTGAAAAAAAACGCGTTCGCTTCTGTCAGAGACGAGTATTAAAAGCTGACTAAAGGCTGAGCAGCATTGATCGTTCAAGGAGTAAGCGGGCAGAGATACATGCAAATGCCCTATATCTATCTAAATATGTGAGCGCCGAGAGAGAGAGAGAGAGAGAGAGAGAGAGAGAGAGAGAGCAGTGGAAGGAAAAATACGAGAACGCGAGCGCTTACGGAGAAGAGAGGTGGAGAGGTTGAAAGAGATGGAGGAGCCGCTCGCATGAGCTGGGAAACGAGCTAGTAAGAGAGGAACAGTGAGAAGCAATGGGGTGAGAGGGGAGACTGGATTATAAGCCCCTTAACCAGCACTCCGACTGCCAGAGAGTACTGCGAGCCGGGAGAGAGGAAACGGCAAGGGAAGAGGAGCGAAGGGCGGGCAGGAGGGCGGAGAGTGGAGTGAAAAAAATGGGGAAGCGCCAAGCGCCAGAGCGGGAGAAAATGAGGATTTAGGAAGAGGGATTGAGCGGAGAACTGGACACTGGACTGCAGTCCCTCTCTGTCCCTTTCTTAATCTCCACTGCATTCCCGGTCCGTAATCCAGGGAAACGGGGAGGAAGTAAAAGCCAACTGCTTTGGTTTAACGGTAGAGGGGGTGGGGAAGGACTGCAGCTGTGGGAACGGAACACCGGCTGACTGTACAAATTGCGGCGAGCGCTGCCAGTGTACACAGAGGACCCGGGCACCCAAGAGAGGAAGAAGGCGACCCGAGCGACTAGGGAGGGAAGTTTTCTGCCCCTATAGATCCCTCCTCTCTCTTTATTCTAGCCTAGCAGTGGGCCAAAATATTCCACCGCCCACCGTGCGCGTGTTTACTGGGGGGTGAGAGTGGCCTGTCTGCCAGCCAGCCTGCATGCGTCTGTCTCTTGGAACCAACAGCTTCGCTCCAGTCTTCCCATTACAGCAGTTCCAATTTAGACTTTAGCCGGCCTACGCCCAGGCCAGGGAGGGGATTAGTGAATCGGGTTCCCGGGGTGGGGGGAGGTACACAGGCCTATGGGAATAAGAATTTTTTAAGGTTAAGCGTCCAAAAGCAAAAAGCCTTCCAGTCTACCGGTCCTTGCCGAGGGAAAGAGAACTATTGATAGGGGACAAAGGCAGGTAGGTGGCCAAATAAGGCTAGAAAATATGTCCATCGCGTGCATAAGCGGCGGCAAAGTACAGACTGGCGCCAACAACATGAAGGCTCGACTCTTCTATAACTGGCAGAATGGGCTAATAGCAGTTCAATCGAAGCAAAGTTATCTAGAAAAACTTTGCGTGAGATTTCGTCGGAAAATTTTAGGAAATAAAATAATGAGTAATGACACGCGAAAGTGAAACTGAATCCTTCTTTGTGCATCATTAGCAGGTATCTGACTAACGCTCAAACTCACGATCTCGAATATCATTGCCTAGCAGCTAATGGCTATTTTTAGCATTAGATAATTAATTTCGAGCCAAGCCTACAAAGTCAAGCTGGATAACGCACAAACCATTCTGACCAAGGAAATTAGATCCCAAAATATGTTATCCAACCCTAGTTACAGCGCTCACAGTTGGACTAACGGCATTGTACTAATAATATGATGTACTAAAAATTCGGTCATGGACTGGCAAAACACGTTTTAAAGCCAACAGAAAACAAGCACAATAAGCTCGTCATCTGCTTGCTCATGCGCGAAGGCAAAAGTACAATGCTTGCTTGCAAACGAGTAAACAGCAGTTTTCATGATGAGCCTTCTAAAATCGAACTAATAATAATGCAATGATTGTCAGTCATGTACATTCTCTTTGTTAACTTGTTAATAGATAATTGTATTTCTAAGCTTGCCGAGAGTTATTAAGAGCTAATTAAGACACTTTCTGACAGGTTTTATTTTGCCAAGAGTTCCTTGGTAAAAAATTTTTTCATTGTCTGTTGTTTCACTGTTGAGGAGCCAACAAAGAATAGAATACATTTTTTAAATAAACTACATTTATAACTTCTGCTTGCAATAACCTCAGCAGTTCCCCTTATAAGCCTTGACATCTTAACAATCCCCCCATGAGCCTTGAAATCTCAGTAATGCCCCCATCAGTCTTGAAATCTCAGCAATTTCCACTTTAATCCTAACCCTAAAGCCTTAACTTCTTAGCAATTTTCCCCCATAAACCTTGACATTTCAGTAATTCTCCCAATAGTCTTAGCATTATAGTGGTTCCCTCCAAGCCTTGACATTGTAGCAATTACCAAATGAATCTTCTATGTTCAACATGACACTTCTTTAATGTTTTACATGACTTATCTATTCTTTTTGACTACTAAATAAGAGCGAAGTAATATAATATACTATAGTACAAAACTGAGAGCTAAGTTCATTGGACAAATGAACCAGGTATACTCATATATTGGGCAACACTAGGAATGTTATATATATATATTGATTCAATTAACTTTATTTCTTTATATGCTATAAATTTGCATACATAACAAAAGTTCTTATTTAAATCTATCTTTAAACAAATAGAAAGCAGTGCAAATTATATTCTAAGCTAAATAAAACTTACAATACTCTTAAAGAGATATCCCAAACATAATGTTAATTTTTGAAATGTCAAATTGTATAATCTTATATACAGACTGATAGTCCTCTATTTTGTATTTCTAGGAATATGAAATTTCACTAGGAATTTCTTTCCTTTTTACTATACAGAAAGTTGCAAATGTGCATACTATGTGCAGCTTTGGCTAAGCAAAAAATTAAAATGCATAAAAATAGTAAGAACACAAAGGCACAAACAAGTCCAAGTTGTTGAAAACTTTTTTGCTTACCTTAGTAACTAATTTGTGTCAATCAAAATGTATGTCAATTCAAATCTTGCCTTTAAAGATTTGAATGTGATTAAATATTAAATGTGATTTTCACTTATATTGAATCCATATACTAAATAAACTAACACAAAATGCATGATATCATGACTTTATGAATAACCACTAAACTGACTAAATCCATATACTTTGTTCTATGACTAATCTAGGAGAAACTAGGTAAAAAAGTTAAGAATGTAAACTTTATTTTTTAAAATAACAATCAACAATTGTCTAAAAGGGCATCAAAAAAGCATATTCTTAGTCTATCAAAATTTATATCAGCCAGATTGGTTTAGTTATAGTTAGCTAGAAATTTCATATGTATAATAGTATATATATCAAGATTATGCCACTTTCTTCCTAATTATAGAATTATTTTTTATTTAGAATACAATAGTTCTAATTTGAAATAATATAATATTATAAGAGAGGTCCCTAAAACCTTTTTAATGCTTAAAAAAAGTAGGAATTCCAATTTTCAATTTTTTTTTAATTTGTACCAAGATAACAAAAATTATGTGAAAACTTAAGTTATAACTATCTATGGTCAAAACTATAGAGCTCAAAAGGAGAATGATAAGAGTAGATAGCTTTTATACCTAAGGCTTTTAAATGAAAGTAAATTTAGCTAGGCTTTTTAATTGCATCAGAATGAAGTAAAAATTATATAATAGCTAGTTGCCTAGTAATATATATCCCAATATATTTATTGTATCTCCTAGGCAAATATATCCTGCACTTGAACTATATAACCTTAACTTTATTATACAAAAGCTTACTATTATCATAGCAATATCTCAAGGTATATCTCTAAAATCCAACTATGCACACAAACCATACTTTCTAAAGTGCTATTTTTGGAGAAATTTTTACATACAACAAGGTTTTAAACAATATTATAAAATTATACAAGGCCAACTCCTCCATTGGAGAAGAAGGGGTTAGAACTCCCATCACCAGAATTCCTTTCCCTGAAATCCATCAGCTGAATCTGATGACCCAAATTCCATCTTCCAAATCCTGTATAGAACCTCTCAATACCATTTCTCTACTGCTATCATTCAGACTAAGACTCTCTCATGTCTCCTCTCTCCTCTTTGGTCTCTCATCTCTAATCTCTCCTCTCTGCTCTTATCTGTCATCTATCATCTCTCCTTTCTTTGCTCTCATGTTGACTCTTTTCTTTCTCTTCCCTACTTTCTCCTATCTATTCTTTCATTTCTCCTCCCTATTCTTTCATCTCTTCTCTCTTCCCTCATCTTTACTCTCTTATCTCTTCTCTCTTGTCTGGTCTCTACTCTCTCCTGTCTCTTATCAACTTTCTTCTCTCTTATCTCTCCTCTCTCCCCTCTTTTCTCCTCTCCTCCTTCTCTTTCCTCTGCCCTCTCATCTCGCTTCTCTCTTTTCTCCCCTTTCTCCTCTTCTCTTCTCCTCTTCTCTTTCATCTTTTGGCTTTACTCCCTCCTGTCTTCTCTCTTCTCTCCTACCCCCCTCTCTTCTCCCCTATCATATCTCTTCCCTTTACTCCTTCCTCTTTTCTCTCCTCTTCTCTCTCCTTCTCTTCTCTCGTACTTGTATCTCTCCTCCGGGGGGCATCACAAACCCAAAAAATCACAATTCCAAAAAGCACTTTCTATCATAAACCCAAAATATCATAAACCCGAAATATCATAAACCTGAAATATCATAAACCCAAAATATCACAAACCCAAAATATCATAACTCTGAAATTGATAGCAACACACATCATAAACCCGAAATATCATAAACCCAAAAAATCACAACTCCAAAAAACAAAATAGCAACGCGCATTATAAACCTGAACTATCATAAACCTAAAATATCATATCTCTGAAAACAAAAATATCATTGCCCATCATAAACCCAAAATATAATAACTCCAAAAGTTCTAGCAATGTCCAACACTAGTTTGGTTTTCGGAGTTATGATATTTCAGGTTTGTTATATTTTGGGTTTATGATAAGCATTGTTAACACTTTCGGAGATATGATATTTCAGGTTTGTGATATTTTGGGTTTATGATGGGCAATGCTATTTTTGGAGTTATGATATTTTGGGTTTATGATGGGAAGTGCTTTTGGAGTTGTGATTTTTTGGGTTTATGATGGTGACCCTCTCTTTTGCTCTCTCATCTCTCTTCTCATCTCTCCTCTCTCCCTTCTCCTCTTGCTTCTCTCTTTTCTCTCTTCTTGCCCTGTCTCTCCTATCTCCTTTTGTTTTTTTATTTTATCTCTCAACTCTTATCTATTTTCTCCTCCATCCTCTATTCTCTCTTTTTGTTTTTCTCTGCTCTCATGTCACATATCTGTATTCTCTCTACCCTTTCTTTTTCTTTCATCTTTCCTCTTTATGTCTCCTGTCTCATCTCCCCTCTCTACTTTATCTTTTCTCTCTCCTCTGTACTCTCTTATCCCTCCTTTCTCCTCTCATCTTTCCTTTTTTCCTCTCTTTTCTTCCTTCTACATTCTCTTCTCTTCTCTCTCCCTCTTCATTCCCACCTCACTCCCCTCTTCTCTCCTTTCTATCATCATCTTTAATCCCTCCTTTCTCATATCTATTGTCCAGAATGGAGACCACCAGTACATCAGGTCGATGAACATATGGCTGCCCCATCCAATGCTGATCTGCCAAGTCAGTCCTTCCCTTGCTGAACCGCTCTATCTATCAATAAACTGTCATTTTGCTGACCGCAGAGGATCCGTGTGCAGAGCAGTTTTGCATGAATTTCTGAGGCACTATGGCCAGCACCCCAAAGAGTGAAGATGGTACTTTGCTGAGCAACAACTGAGTGCACATCCATGTGTGTTGTTGAGTATGGGCAATGAAATCATGAATGAATTGCAAATGCAAGCTCCTCTGTTTGCAAGTACAGTAATGAATTTAATGCTTTATTTTTCTGCGCATGATCCCATCTATAGACAAATTTCAATCTGTCATAGTGAGCATCATTTTGCAATTAGGCTTTGGTATTGCTTAAAAAGACATTTATCAATGGCCTTCTTAATGAATGAGTGCAGAAGTCAACTATTATAAAAATTTCAATATAGTTTGTATAACTCTATGGTATAAGTACTGTTACTTTTGTGGGTATAACTTTTGTTCTCTAGTATAAATTTTAAAAATTCAAAAAGCAGTCTGTAGAAGAGATTTGCTGCTATCAGTTCATAAAATTTTAAATCATAGGAAGCCATAGAATGAGAGCTACGGTTAAAAGTATTACTACTTTTTGGACACCCCTCATATAAGTCCCACATTTAAATTGGCAGCCGTCTAGGAGGATACTCATTAAATCTAGTCTACCAGTTGATTGATCAATCTACTTAGCTTTAGATATAAGAGATGCAGTGTGCAATAAATAGCCTAATCAAGTTTTTTTGGCATATACCACTGTTAGTACCATGCCATTATGCTATGGAGAAATTTTTGGGTAAACTCTTAATGACAACAATAAACATTTACCAATTATTAAAATATATAAGACACAATTGATATCATATGATTCTAAATGATTAAGATTTTAGCTGCATTATAAAACATGACATGATATTATTTTGCTTTATATAACTATATAAATATAGAATAAATATAGACTATATAAGTCAATATAAGTGTAGAAACAAATATTATTGCATTTTAATTACATAAAATTTTAATATTAGAAATGCAATAGGCCTATAGTATTTGTTGTTATAAAAAGAAATTTATTATTTAATTCAATATATAATATATAAGCATATTGATAAATACAATAATCAAGAAGCTTATAGTTTTGTTATATCTGCTGTCATTCATTTAAAAGTTTTGAAATTATTAGCCTTTTTTGGGCCCTAATCCTAGTCTATCTATTATATTATCCACATGATCTATTGGCATATATTATCATTTTGATTTAATCCTCTTATATGTGACATAGAGGCCAAAAAATACTATATATATAGTATATATTTGGGACTAGGCCTATTGTATACAAACCATATTAAAAAACATATACTTAAAATAAATATTCTAGGTAAATAATTTGATACTTTGCTAAAATATATCAGTATATAAAAAAGAACTAGGCTAGGCCTATACTTGTTATTTCAAAAAATATTTTTATAAAAAACACATTTGAATACTAAGACTCTTCTAGAGTAAATATTAGTAAAAGTCAAATCAAAGATAAATATTAAGTATTTTTTATCAAAAGCAAAACAATTTTTGTACCAAAAAATAAAATCTACTCTCTCTACCTTTTTTGGAAAAATCTACCTAAATTTTTTAGGAAATGAGGTTTCTTGTTTTTAATTTTAGAGTTTGGTTTCAAGGTGCTTATGACATGGGCTATACACACAAGAAACAACACATTTTGTATACAAAAAGAACCTAAAACTAAAGCTATAACCTTTTTAGCTTTTGCATTTGGCAAACTGACTTTTAAAAAAAAGTTTTTTTGGAAAATTTACTATTGGCAAAAGCTTTTTGGTGAATCAATTTTCAGTAATTTTTATTTAAGCAAATTATCTAGTTCTATGAAATGTCACTTTTATAATGCATGGCCTTATAGAATATAGTAACCCTTTACTATACATAGCTACATAGGCAACATATACATGAAAAAAGCTAGCACATATAGTAGGCCTAGGGGGCTAGGATGGCAATTGGCAGGGCCTTAAATTGATTTGGAGTGAGTCATTTATTATATTAGGCCCTATTTATATATAACATAGGATAGGATATGCCTATACCTAATATTAAAGCCCATGATACTAAATAATTATTGAAATGCTTAATAATAACTAATAGAAATTTACACGAGATATCATGTAGGTGGCAAATGCAAAGCTAAAAAATAAAAGGCCTGGCATATAGCCTAGGTAACCTTTGCACATATAGACAATACAAGCTTCACTGCTTTATTGCTAAGTATTGTTTTTATTGGTCACAACAGCAGACGAACTGTCCACCCTAGCAGGGCAGACAAACTGACAGCAGACGAAATAACAAGCACCTATGCATGGATGCACAGCACAAGCTGCGCAAGCCTCAAGACAAAGTTTAAATGTTGGGCAGTAAAATGTTAAATACCCAGTAGATAAGAATTCCGAATTTTATTTAAAGAATTTACTTATCTAAAAATTCATTTTGGGATTCTGCTTAGGCCTAATCACAAGCAAACACCAAGAACAATATAATGAACTCAAAAAAGAGCTCTAGAAAATTTTTAGATGCAGTGAGCTTTCAGAACTCAAGTTCTGTAGTAAGTAGTAGTAGTAGTAGTAGTAGTAGTAGTAGTAGTAGTAAATTTGGCTCAGGCTTAAGGAGCCTGTTATGCCAGTATGATCCGATTTATTTATTCAAAAGGTTAAATTTTACACGGTCGCTGAAAACGCTGCTTTTTTACTGTTTTTCTAATTAAATGGAAATTAAATAGATGTGTTTATCACGAATATCAAAATACAACTTACTTTTTGAATTTTGATTTTTTAAAATAAACTTCAACTTTTCTTTTCTTATTATTATTCGTATCCATATAATTCTTCCAATTTGCTGAATTTTTTGCTTATATTTGCCAATTTGCCACAAATTTGATTTTAAGTTATTTTTTGCTCTTGAACACGGATCATTCCGTAGACGCGCCACGAGCTTGGAGGGTCGGTAAATGTGATTATTGTTTATTTTTAATGAACTTACACAGTTTTTTCATTCTGATTTCTGTACTCCCAATGTATATTTTTCTACTTAATTCAACAAAATCTTTTTTGAAAATGCATGCATTCCCTGGTGACTCCCATACAGCATACAGTAATCATTTTAACTAAGCTTTAAATTTATGGTTAGGCCTAGGCCTAGCCTAAGGCTTTTTGATAGAGAATAGGCTATAGGCATACCTAATCAGAACTTTTTTATTTTGAATGCAATTTTTGGACAGTCAAATAGTTGAAAAGAAAAAATTATGTGGTGCATACTAGCCTAGGATCTACTCCTTAGTCCTGCAGGACTAAGCAGGCCTGGCTATTGCAATGCATGCATAGTTTGTTTAAGTGCAATTTCATTTATGCTAGGCCCTATTCCTTTGAAAAATAACTTAAGTAAGTACTTTAAGTAAGCTAGGGCCTAGCTAAAGTCGGTGACAAAAACCATTTGAAATTATCATTGTATAAATAATATAATGATGCTTTTTTAAATTTAATTGCCTTTCTTTGCTCATAGGCCTATTATTTGAATTAGGCCTTAGGCCTACTAGTTTATTAGGCCCTACTTAATTTAAATAGCCTAGTATTTGTTTTATGCGTTAACTGTAAAAATAATTATTTTACTAGGCCTTATTTCTATAGTAATTGTAACAATAACAATTGCCAAATCTATAATAGGCCTATCTATTATCCAGAAAAAAATTGGCATAAAGGGGATAAGCTACCTAAAACTTTCTTCAAAAAGAATAGGATAGCAAGGCCTAGGTGACTCCTAGGCAGGGAAGGAAACAAAAAATAGGGCCTAGGCCCTATACTAAAAAATAGTCTATATTAATTTTTAGTCTTTTTGGGAAAATATATCCCCTAGCCTTTATTTTCCCCTTTGTTCCCCTAGTTAAAAAATACAAAATCCTAAGTTTTGCCAATCCTAAGATCCTAAGATTGTTGAGATTGCAATATATAAGACTGAAAATATTAAGGTTCTTTAGATTGGGATATCCTAGACTTCATAAATTTTAGAATCCTAAATAAATGAGAATTTGTTCTTATATTTTCATATATATTGAGAATAGGATCTTTAGCCTAATCAACTAATAGCCAACAAGCCAGTAGGCCTATATACAAACTCTAGCACAGCCCATAGGCCCTTAGGCCTAGTAATGATGCCTTTGAGCTTTAAGCAAGAGGCTCTAGCTTTGTATATGCCTGAACTGAATGCAGCCTAGAAAAAATACTTGCTGCTAGCCATTAATATGCTTTTATACATAGGAAACTGGAGCCTAACAGTCACACATGCGCAACCTTAGGAATCACTTGGCCATTTCTATTGGCAACACACACATGTAAGTCACTATTGGCTGAGAGCAGTCATGTGACTACTATTCCATCCAATAGTGACTTACATGTGTGTGTTATCAATAGAAATGGCTGGGTGAATCCCTAGGTTGCACCCAAGCATGCTAACAATGCTTAAGTTGCAGTAGTCTAAGCATAGCCTGAGTAGATTGAGCTAACATAGCAGCTTAGCTGGATAGCCAGTGGCCAATACTATGCAACTCTCTTGGCTAGCTTTGAAGTACTTTTTGACAATGTGTCTATGGATGTAGTTGACAATGTTAAGACTCTGCTAGTACTTAGCACCTTATTAGTCTTAGGCCAACACTTCCTATGGGACCCTAAGCCACTAAGAACCAAAGGCTGCTGCTATAGCAACAGAGACCATAGAATACCACAGAATGCTCAATTGACTAGTAGAATATGTCTCTAGTCAATACAAGATTTCAACTAGAAACAAGATTTTTTCTTTAGGGTGGCTGAATGAGCATTCTGTGGTATTCTGTGATAGAGACTGTGGCTACTAAGTAATGAGTAAAAATAAAATACAATATAAAAAGACAAAGATATATCATACTTATACTATAGGCTAAATTTTATATAACTTATCATAAGTACTACTGTTCCTATACAAATTCAAATAACTTTTTTAACCAAAACTGTAACTTATCTACAAAAGGAACCCTAAAGCAAAATTAACATAATTTTGGGTAAAAACCCTTCAAATGATACCCCCCCCCCAAACTATCATAGTTCTAGTTGTACCTCTTCCTATCTTATTATTGTGCTATACCTTATTAATGTACTTCTTTATATTATATTGTCATGCTACTATGTCTCCTGTAATGCTACAATCAAAACTAGGTCTAGGATTTTAGAAAAATCTTTGTTAATGCCATCTTTCTCTCAATAATAACCCCTCTCCTTTAGAAATTTCTAAGCACACTTGATATCAAACTTTTTTGTTTTCTAAGACTTGTATCTTTTATATTTTATATTTAGGTTTGGCTACTTATGCACCATTTTCTATATGATAATATATATCATAAATAGTTGAAACTTGGACTGCTTAATAAATGCTAGCTAGAAAATATCTAGCTAGCAAATGGCTAATTGGCTAATGAGAATAAATAATTAGAATAAAAATCAAAATAAATTTAGGTCTAAGATTCTGAAATAAAATTTTGTATTATAAAATAAATGCTGAAGACTAAAACATAGGCACATAGCTAAAATTGTCATGACCTTTTCTTAGATGACTAACTATTAAGATATATATTAAGGTCTATAATAACTTAAAATAATTCTTGACTCTTCTTTCAATGCTTATATTTTTTATGGCATTGTTTAGCTATGTTTATGTTCAATTTATTTGTGTTTATTTTTAACATAAAAACTACTGTTTTACTCTTAAGAAAATAACTTAAATTTTTTTTATAATATTTCTGAACTATGTATAGTCTATTTACATTACAAAACAGTTTTTAATAATATGCAGTGTTTAACTAAATATCAAGTATTCTATGTTGCAAATAGCTATGTTATTGGCAAGTTAGATACTAGGCAAATAGCTATGTTGTTACTAAGCTAGTTTATTATTTTAAGTATCTATTATTGTACCACTAGAATGTATCTAAGATCATAGTATATGTCTATTGGATTATGAATTCAAATCAATTATTTTGTTTGTCCTTTATCCCTATTATTCCTTATTGGCTCGAAATATTTTTTAAATTGTATTTAATAAAAGCCAATATTCATAACTAAAACCAAAATATTCATTTTTATTTCTATAACATTCTTTAATCTTTTGCCATAGTAGAATTTGTCTACAGGGTCAATATCTTGATCAAGATTAGAGCTAGTAGAGCCTACAAAAGGCATAATTAGAATTTTAGTTTTTTAGTTAAATTGCTTCATATTTCATTGTTTTATTTTATATATTGCTGTGGCTGATCTGTCAGTTGCACATCTAATGTAATCAATTAGTATTATTATTTTTATTATACCATTCCTTTTTTAATAATTTCGATATTTAATACACTGATTACATTTAATTGTACTTCAGAATTGAATAACTAAATATGGCATCCTTGCTGCCACCCAGCCTGCTAGAAACTGTGAACTGGGCGCTTCACCAGCCGCAGTACAGCTTTGCTGCCGAGCTAATCAAAGGCATCCGCAATGGCATTGTCTATGGCTGCAAGATCCGATTTCCTCATGCTGTAGTGATGACATTCCTATTCAAATCGGGGCCACTGTCGGACAAGCTGTCCAATATTGTTCAGCTGACTGTGCAGCACGCACGCGGTCTGGCCAGCTTTGCTGTCATATACAAACTGGCCTGCCGCCTGCTGTTGAAAACCACTGGCCGAACAGTTGGTGACAAGGCGTCGCCAGCGTCAGGTTTGCAGCGTTGGCAAGCTTTCCTGGCCGCTTTCTTAGCTGGTTACTTGGTGTTTGGTCAATCTAACAAGGTGAACGAGCAGATCAATTTGTACCTGCTGTCCCGCATTCTCTATGGCACCGCTAAGCTGCTTGTCAAGCGCGGTTGGATTGCTAATCCGCCTAGCAATACTTTCCAATTATTTGCCGCCATCGTCTGGGGCTGCGTGCTCTGTCTATTCGAATTCGAAGGCGACACTCTGCAGCCTTCGTTGAAAGCGTCCATGACCTATATTTATCACGACAGCTCGGTGTGGACAAATTTTATTGACTGGCTCGTCTATAATAAGATGCCGTCTACTGGGAAAAAATAAGTGAACGGATCAGTGACCCGCGAGTGCGCACATTCTAGCACACAGATTGCTCTCTTATATGCTCTAATTCAGAGACCGACAAACACCGGCCCGCGAAGCCTCTCTATCCGGCCCGCTCAAGATTTTTCTCTTCTCGGCTCTCTTCTCGTTTCTCTCCCCCTCTCCTCTCTTCTCTCATCTTCCATTCTCTCTCCTTTCCACTCTCATCTGGCCCACAAAGTAACAATTTTTGCCGACCCCCTGCTCTGATTGCTAGTCCTAATTTTATTGTACTTATCTTTAATAGCGTTTCTATTATTATTAGTATTTTAATTCGAGAAGCACTTATATATAGCTCTATTCTGATCTATAATGGGCCGTTCAATTGTTTTTGTTATTTATTTCAATGAAATCACCGACTTACTTAAAAGTTTTCGAGTCTCTTCAATTTTGTATTCGAATTCTTATTTTAATGCTGTTGAATGCCGTCTTGTAGCTTTCTACTGTGTTCCTCTTAAAGTACGTACACGAAAATTAATAAACAGATTTTTTAATTTTGCTCTTCATAATTGACCGATCTTGCAGCGTCGCCTTTAGGCTAATACGATCTACGATAATCTTAAGTAATATAGACACTGAATATTTGCCTAAACATGTATGTAGCATTGATTGCTACAATTAATGGTGCTTTTGTAATTTTAGTTGGATAAGTTTATTAAATATATAGAAAGAAATTAGCAATCTAGTGCCCCCTTTGGGATGGCCAATAAGCAATGGACAAAAATTATTTGCGTGAGCCTTGACACCTCAGTATTATCCCCAATAGGCCTTGACAGCTCAGCAATACCCCCCATAAGCCTTGACAGCTCAGCCATTCCCCCCGTAAGCCTTGACAGCTCAGCCATTCCCCCCGTAAGCCTTGACACCTCAGCAATACCCCCCGTAAGCCTTGACACCTCAGCAATGCCCCCCGTAAGCCTTGACACCTCAGCAATGCCCCCTAAAAGGACTTTAGTAACGTAGCATTTAAATCCATTCTTGAAACATATAGTTTTCCATCTGATGCATCCTACTATCAGTAGTATTGACAAGAGTTGAATTGTACTGAAAATTATAACAAAGAAATATTTAGACTTAATTTACCTTACTAATCTGGCCGCCTGTGTGCCTCCCATGCATGAGCCCGCAGCCGACATGCCGAAGGTGCCGCGCCGCTCAAATCTGAAGGGCAAGAAAAAGAAGCAGACTCACAAGTTCGTCATCGACTGCACCCACCCAGTTGAGGACGGCATCATGGATGTGGCCAGCTTTGAGAAATTCCTCACCGAGAGGATCAAGGTGCAGGGCAAAACCAATAACCTGCAGAATTTAGTCACTATTGAACGGAACAAGAGCAAAGTGACCGTGTCGGCCGACATACCATTCTCCAAGCGCTATCTGAAATACCTGACTAAGAAGTACTTGAAGAAGAATTCTCTACGCGACTGGCTTCGAGTAGTTGCCACGGAGAAGGACACCTACGAGCTCAGGTACTTCAACATCAATAGCGAGGAGGCTGACGATGAAGGCGGCGACGATTGAGTGGAGAGCAAAACAACAGTACGCAGCAATGATCTATGCTTGATGACTGACTGCTTAGTTGCATTGTTTCTTTCTAGCCTTTCCTGTATTGCCAGCCGTTTTGCGTTGATTCTAGATTTGAAGTCAACCCTCCGGACCCAGCTTGTTGGTGTGTCTGCGCACACGTTTCATAGTGAAGGCGCTGTGGTTTTGTGGATAAAAATAAAATTTTAACAGATACTCTCGGTCAGGTAATTGACTAGAGGAAGCTGTTTTGAGAAAATTTGAAAAAGCGTCATTTTCTTTATTCTTTTTACTGCGATCAGCAAACGACAGATTCTTTAACCAGTCGAAACAACAGTTAATATTGTGCAGGCCTGCCTGTTTTTCTCATCATCAAGTAGTCTACGTTCTTCGGCTTTCAAACCAGCGAAATTCACTTTGGAGTCTTGCTGGCGATTGCTGCGACAAAATTATAAAATATTAATCTTGTTTGACATCTTGTATGACCGTACAGCAATCGTTCGTACGTTCCCGACGTCGCTGACAAATATTTATTTGTACATTACACCGACGTGTGACGTTATACTTCGTATTTGTTAATGTAATGCAGGGGCGTCGCCACCCGGGGGGGGGGCATGTCCACCCCAGTAAAAGATATTGGCTGCATGCCAATGCTTTGCCCTCCCCTCCACCCAACTTTGTGTCCCGTTATGGAAATCAATAATTTTGCTTCAGGGCGACAAAATATAGCACCTGCGGCGCCAAAATGAATGTCTGCGGCGCTAATGAGTGCCTGCGGCGCTAAAATGAGCACCGAGCGCTGACAACACCGATTCTAAAAATGTACATGTGCAGGTAGAATTCTTAGCTTTGCCCCCCCCCCATAAAATCCATAGCGGCGTCCCTGATGTAATGTAAAAGTACGTATATGTCAGCGACGTCGGGAACATCTCTGCTTGCTGTAATAAGGGATACTTTACATACAATCTCACTTGGCATCGCCTTGGTGAAAGAACTTCAAGGATCTGGATGCAGAATCCTCATTTTATACAGAGCGGCGTTGCCGACAGAATTATGCTCCAGAAGAGGAATTCAGCAAATCTGAATAATCACGGGGTGAAGAGATGAGAAAACGGCATGCTGAGGTATAATAACAAGCAGTTTAAGGTTAAGATTCTTGTTGCGCAGGGAAAAGCAATAAGCGGCAGACCCGCTTCCAAAACTTGGCCCATTAGCGGAAAATGATAATATGCTGAAGGAATTCACACAGTTGCGCCAACCATGTCTTTTTAAACCGTTAACCGTGTTTGAAGTCTGATTGAGGCTTGCTACTTGCTTGTAGTCATGCTGCCAATATCAGTGTCGGCTAAGTGCCCCCGCTCTCTCAAAGACCACCCAGTTTTATGTTTCAAAAAAGCTGCCTTTAAAAGGCATGAAGTTACGAGTAAAAAACAAAACAATCAAAATGGAGTTAAGTGAGCTGCATATTACTTCTGACATCTGTCAAAGCCAACTCGTTAGTAGCAATATCTGTCACAAATCCATTACTATGTAGCACGTGATTGGTACTGACTACTAGCATAGCTACTCCGATGTTATTTTTCTGTTGCGCCTTGGATTTGTATCGCTGTACGAAGAGCCACCATTAAAACAGTCGTCGCTGCTGCACGCTCCAGAAAATTGGTCAGAAAGCCATATGGTCTTATACAAAGCAATGCAGCCTAAAGAATCGGCATTGGAGCCGTCGAGTCAACTGTCTTCGGTGTTCTCCAGGCAGAATGTAACGAAAAATCCTCGCGACAAGCCTTCTCCTAACAAGATCTTGTCCCTGTGTGTGTTGGTGTTGCTATTAATGTACTTTTCGATAAACATTCCGCGAAAGTTCGCATATATATTGTACTATCATTGTTTGCCTAACATTGACGGACAGTATTGGATCTTATTTTGATCGATAGAATCAGTCAATGAAGGACTGGACACTTAAGGCTCACTTTTTCTAAAAAAATATTTGCCACAATTATTATTAATGCCTCTCGCCGGTTGTGTGACAATGTCGCTTAAGGTGCGCCAGGATGCACAAAGCTGGTTTAAGGGCCACTAGTAGTGGAAGTCCTTAGTAGACTACTCACTGCAATGAGTCCAACCCTGTTATGTTTATTTTGGACATCTGCAGTTACAAGGGGTGTTTCGAAAGTTAGGAGAATTTTGTCATAAATTCATCAACTTGAAATTTTTACCCTCATGCGATTTAGCATGCAGCTTCAGTTTCTACTGTATCAGCTTACGTGCATTAAGTGATATCTTGTGTGAATAATTACGATCTGCTGTCCATGAGAAAAGTAATGCAAATTCTTGACTTAACAGTGCATTTAATAAATGAGACTATGGAACAACCTAAAATCCAATTTTTAGCACAACAAGAACACGAATGTGATGTAACCGCCCTTGTCGCCTGCCCGCTCCGTAGAGAGACGAACGCATGACTAGAGGGGGCAATGACCGTAGGCTGCCTATGACCGGGCAACGACCTGACGGACCTCCAGCACCAGACTGTCCCGCCCACATGATTAGTAGCTTTTGGTAGCGCTTCGTGACCAGAGGGCCAAGGACCCACATGGACCCCACCTGTAGCCAAGGTGCAATAGTTGGTCACTCGGTCATGGTATGACCGAGTGGCTGCCACCACTCTATGTGACCTGGCGCACCTGGATCTTTCTACCAGACCTCTCGAGGCTAGAGCCCCGCCTGGATTGGTTACCAGGGGATTTAGGCTAACAGGGGAGACGCATGCAGCCGAGTACAGGGACTCTGCTTGGGGCATGATCGGGAACTCTGGGCTCAATCCTGGAGGATTTCTCAGCAGGGGATCCTTTGTGGCTGTGAGCGAGGCTGACTTGCGACTTTGATTACTAAGAGTAGTATGAGGCGAACATGTACTGTCTACAGTTTAGATTGCTCAGGGCGAAGGGACGCGTCAGCATGGGGTTGCAACCTTCCTACTGCCATTCTGTGCCAAGACTCGCTAATCCCTCTACTGCACGCACTCACAGGCGGGCTTTGCACGGGGAGAGGCCATTAGCTTACCCAAACTTCCTTATGCTTTGCCACCCAGGGAGAAAGGCTTAGCAAGCCATGAGTGAAATGATGGTGAAAGATTGAATAATGATGAAGTTAGTTAATAGTTAATAATTAGGCCTTTAGGCGAATAATCAGGCAATTAGGCGGCTTCACTATTGAGTAAATACAGCAAAAGATACGGTATCACAATTGGCTCAGCTCTCTAATCAGACAATGGAAAATAGGCAAACCCCGGATAAGCAAAGGCAATTAGAGCACAAATTAGTAACAGGAACTTACCGGCAGCTGCACAGAGAGAGAGAGAGGCGGAGTGACCGAGGGCGGCTGTAGGCTGCAGTCAGGCAGACAGTGAAGCGGCGATGCGCTGGAGCGACGAGGCGCTGATGTAGATCAGGCGATGCTGATGATGCTGGGCGGTATCAGACCGCTGGCCGATAGGCGAGCTCACTTGGGGAGCTAAGGATACTTGGCGGTAACAGACCGCGGACCGGCAGGGATTCGTCTTATAGACGAATGGGTCAGAACTCAATCTGACTGCAAGTCCAAAGAAGGACGAGGAGAGGCACAAGGTTGAGGTTTCTCATGCCGAAATCGCTTCCTTTTATAGACCTCACAGCCGCCTCCTCAAGGTCGTTACCATGGCTCCCTCTCTCTGATTGGCTGCCGGCAGAATGACGTCAGAATGAGTCATGATGAGAAGCATGAGACCGGCATAGCAACATGAGAAATAGGGAAATTTCGCAATCCGGAGGTGGGGTGGGGGGATAATTGGCGCAGCGGGTGGTCGCGAAAGTGTTGCGCAAGCAAACATTGAGAACAATAGGGCTGGGGTCGAGAACAAAGGAATTGGAAATCGGGGATAATTGGGGAAAACTGAGAACAATGGAAAAGTAAACATTGGAGAAAAGGTGATAATTAGGTGCGAAAACGAGAACAAAAGAAAGATAAAATCGGAGAAAATGTGATAATTGGTGGGGGTCGAGAGAACAAAAGAAGCAAAAACGAGAACAATAGAAGCGGAGGTGGGGTGGGTGTCACATGAGAAATTTGGGGAGGAGAACAATGGCATGAGAAAAGGTTGCGCAAGAGAGGGGGATGAGTCATCGATGAGTCATCGGGGGAAGAAGGGGTCACACGTCTTGCGTCACCGTTTGGGAGTTTGGGAGGGGATGGGGAGACGGTGAGCACACAAAATACTGTAAGTAGACACAGAGAAGGAGGGGACAGCGCAGGAAAAGAGTGCAGAGAGAGACAAAAAGAGGGGGGGGAAAGGGAAAGTACAGGAAGAATAGGGCGGAAAACAGAAGAAGTAGGGTAGAGGGGGGGGGTACAGAAAGGGGTAGGGGGCTCCGGAAAGGCAGGTGTGGCGGCAGGGGAGACGGGACCAAGGCAGCAGGAGGGGTGCAGCAGAGCGGGAGTCTCCAGGCCCGGTCGGAGACCTGGCCGAGTCTCGACAGCTCTGTGCAGAGGGTGCACGGGATAGGAGGCACTTTCGAAAAAGTTCCCATGCCCTATCCCGCGACCAGAGCGTGGTTACATCAAATGCCTGATCGTAGCTATTAATATTGAGGTCTGAACTTTCCTGTAAGATATCTCTGACGCATGCAGGTTGTTAAGGTTGAACCTGAAGCTGTGTGCTCTCCATATTTTCAAACTTGCTACATAAAAATGTCAAGTTGATAAGTTTACCCATTTAAAAGTTATTACAAAATTCTTGTTACTTTTCAAACACTATCGTACAAGCCAAACTGTACTCTGCTCGAACGCTATTTTTTGTACAATAAAAAATGTTCGACATCAAGTGTACTCGTATACTCGTATAGCTTTAGAGTGGACAGGGTGGATGAGTAGCGTATGCTCCGTACTGCATACGCTTTTATTTGTACCAAAGAGCGGTTTCACTTCAAGCTATATTCTACAAAATGATTGTGACTCTGCAGTACAAGGCACATTTAATAGGCTGGAAGCGTGTTAGCATCGCAGATTTAAGCAGATTTCGTCGCTCAACGTTTGCATCGATAGTCATTTCATCCTGGGCATCAACTTTAACTTTCCGCCTTTCTTTTCTGCTTTTTCGGGTGCGCTGATCGGCTCTTGGCCTTGCATAGCGGGCAGATCGGAGCGTTCCGATGGATCTGCTGCTGGCAGGACAGGCAGGCCTTCATTGGCGGCTGAGGCAGCTGAGACCTTTGCTGCTGCTGTTGTTGTTGTTGTTTAGATGCCGATGAGCAGGAGGAGGCTGATGGTGACTGCCTTGGTGGCTGGCGATGATTCACGACCTGCTGCTGTCGGCTGGGCGGACTTGATGGTGGTGGCGCTGGCGGCGACAGGAAAGTCGGCGGAATTAGCGGCGGTGGCGGTGGAAATTGAGGTAGAAATGACGGCAGAGCCGCCAGATGATAGGGCGGACGGAGCGGCACCAGGGAGGAAGTGTAGCTGAAAATTTTGGTAAAACGCGCGGTTAAAGCAATTTGCATACTATGAGTATAACTGAGTTCCATCTTTTGTTCTTTACTTGAAGTTCTGATAACCTTGCAAACAGAAAACAACGAACTTCACTAATTTGCATTCAGCCCAACAAAAGTTAAAATGTTAAAATACGATCAAGGTAAAAAATTCTTAGTTGCTTTTCTAGTGAGTTAAAGGGGAGGCGTTTTACAACCTCCCAGCACAAGCTTGAAACTTCACATCGTAGAAAACTTCTTGCTTAGTCACTTCGCTAGTTCACAACTTGATTAATTCGACAGTAAGAAACGTTTTTCCCCGGCTTTAAAATCCCTCCAGACTCAACTCAGCTGATGAAGATCCGGAAACGAAGACTGCCGATGCGGCGGCGACACAATCTCCGCAGTCGCTGGTGGCTGCTGGCGACTCCGGCAGCATCGGCAGCGGCTCCAGACTGCTCAGCAGGCGCAACCGATTCAGCCGGCCAAGCAGCCCGTCGTAGCGGTCGGCCAGACTGCGTGCCCTTGCGATCTCGCGCTGCCGCGACTGCTCAGCCCGCTTCAGGCTGTGCTCGGCCTGCGGTGGCGAGGGGTGCGCGGTTGCTCAGTCAGTCAGACAGACGAAAGGCAGGCAGGCAGGCAGGCAGGCAGGCAGGCAGGCAGGCACTAAGACACAGACAGACAGACAGACAGACAGAGAGACACACAGACAGACAGACAGACAGACAGACAGACAGACAGACAGACAGACAGACAGACAGACAGACACAAGACAGATAGACAGACACAAGACAGATAGACAGACACAAGACAGACACTAAGACAGACACTAAGACAGACACTAAGACAGACACTAAGACAGACACTAAGACAGACACTAAGACAGACACTAAGACAAGCACTAAGACACACAGACAGACAGGCAGACAGACAGACAGAGAGACACACAGACAGACAGACAGACAGACAGACAGACAGACAGACACAAGACAGATAGACAGACACAAGACAGACACTAAGACAGACACTAAGACAGACACTAAGACAAGCACTAAGACACACAGACAGACAGGCAGACAGTTAGACAGTCAGTCAGCATAGACACTGCTCAGGCATCAGTCAACATGGACACTGCTCAGGCATCAGTCAGCATGAACACTGCTCAGGCATCACGGACACTGCCCAAAGCCTCACCGAGCTGATGCTGGCATGCAGACTCCGCAGCTGCTGCACGTGAGCCAGCCGCTCCCGTTGCATGGAATCGAGCTCGCGACTGTAGCCGTCAATACTTTTCAATTGTTCGTCGTGAGCCGCCGCAGCCGCTTGCAGTTCGCGACGGATTTCAGTCAACTCGCTGGACAGTTTGCTGGATAATCACGAGTTCAAAAGTGGTTGGGGTTGAGAGCAAATTTTACATGCTTATCATGCCTACTGTAGTTCGCTGAGTGAGTTCTTGAGTTTTACAAAGTGTTCTTCTAGGCACTGCAGGCAGCCCAGCCTCATTCCGCTAAGCCCTGGGCGTACGCTTAAGTGTACAGCGGCCCTGACTTTCTAATCGTCAAGTTTTACTAGAAAATAATACGAGTTATTGTAGATAATGTGACAATTACGCATTTGTTTTTACTTCATTTCACATTGCAGCAGTTCGCCATTGGATCCAGTGCTGTGCGTCTGATTCTGATGCTGCTGCTGCTGCCAAAGATGAAGCTGATGATGATAATAATGATGGTGCTGCGGCTCTTTGCCAGTACAGACCGACGAGGCACCGCCGCCGCCGCCGCCGCCACCGCAGACCCTTTTCGCTGCCGGCTGATCGTTTAGTTCCAGAATCTTTGCAATCTCCATCAGGTCGAACCGGTTCAGGAGCAAATTCTCTCAGATGAAGTCTCCAAACTCCTGCTGCGACTTAACAGACTTTGGCGGGAGGATAAAGAATTCACCAGCCAGCCAATGGGATTGCTGCTAAAGCTAAATTGAGGATCACGGGGTGGGGATTTTAGCGTTACTTCGTTTTCGAAGATTTTAGCACCTACTTTGGGGTGACGCAGTCAGGTTAAGGTAAGAGAGAAAAAGACGTCTTGTCTCCTCCCACCCCTGTGCCAAGCAGTCCATTATAAAACTTTTCAAACAATGGTGACAAAATATCTGAAAGATAGCTTGGTTTAAGCACTGTCATGGACTTTTTGAACGCGCTATCTGGATTGGAAACTCACTAAACCTGCTAAACCTTAATCGTAGTCAAATGCGTACGAGTACTAACCTGGATCAATTTCGCTTAACTTATACTCAGAAAGAGTCAGAAGTTCCACCCTTCAAGCGAGATTTTTTTCACTTACTGCGAGTGACGCAACTTAAGGCACGCGCAAAGCTTATTGCTACTTGGGGGTGGCTTGGTTCTGCTTAATGGTCCAGGATGCCGTTCACCGAGCCGATGCTGAATCCCATCGACCATGTCTGGGACCTTAAAACGCAGTATTCGAAAAGAGAATCCAACACAGAATGTTGCGGAGTTGCGTCATGCCATTGAAAACGCTTGGCAGCAGCTTCTCCAGGACTTTCTGCGCCGCCTCATCCTGGGGATGCACCGAAGAGTCACCACACTTCTGCGTGCAAGGGGATCCCACACGCTTTATTAAGCATCGCGATTCTAACTAAAAATAGCATAAAAAACTAACTGTTATGATTTTGTGCTACTGACGTTTATTATTGATTCAATGAACTTTCCCTCCTCGCGGCGGCTTAGTTGCGCAACTTGAGGTTTAAATTGCGAGTGAGAAGTTGTCGCAATACTCGTAAGTGAGAAATTTTTCACCTCACTTGGAGGGTGGAACTTTTGACTGTTGCTGAGTAAATGAGCCGGTGTTGCACTTTGTTTTCCCGTCCAGATGCTCTATTAAGAACTCCATGGCGGAGAGCCAGCTTAGGCCAAACTGCACAGAGACGCGAGAGCAGCAGCCAACTAAGAAGAAGAACTCGCCGACAAAGCATTTTCACCCGATAATAAAAGAAATTTTGTCGCCTTCTCTCGAGCAATTCAGATGGCAGTGATTTACTGCCGCTATTCACGCCGGCGAATTTCATTTAGTGAGCAATTAGATACGTGCGACTCAACACGCCTGCAGCGATTGTTGCTGTTGTTGAGCTATTGAGCAGGTAAGGCCAGCAGCCAGTGAGGTTACACAATTAGCAAGCTCTATAAGGCGCTAACTAACTTCGCAGGTGCCATTGGGCTAACGCAGCGTATGCTTGCGACAATGCGGCACACTATCGACACTAGGCTAAAATCTTTTCAACTGTAATAAACATACGGCTTCTATCTCAGCAGCCATTGTCTACTGCAGTATGATACAGTGTTCCAATCTCTATTTAGCCAACCCACTTCAGTTAGACAACTTGCTAATTTCAATAGCTGGCTATGCAGTTGAAGGAGCTTTGATCCGCTGCGGTTCTTCTATCTGGCAAAGCCACTTTTTTTCAGGCCAAGTGGCTGGCGAAGCCATTGTGCTACGATCGTGCTCGTATTTTGCGGCGCACTCAACTGTGACCTGGGCTGCCACTGTTCTGGGTGTTTTTCTCTCTCTGTCTCTCTCATTTATCTCTGATCTCTCTCTGATCGCTCTCTGATCTCTCTCTGATCTCTCTCTGATCTCTCTCTGATCTCTCTCTGATCTCTCTCTGATCTCTCTCTGATCTCTCTCTGATCTCTCTCTGATCTCTCTCTCTCTCTGATCTCTCTCTGATCTCTCTCTGATCTCTCTCTGATCTCTCTCTGATCTCTCTCTGATCTCTCTGATCTCTCTCTGATCTCTCTCTGATCTCTCTCTGATCTCTCTCTCTCTCTGATCTCTCTCTTTCTCTCTTATCTCTCTCTGATCGCTCTCTGATCTCTCTCTGATGTCTCTCTGATCTCTCAGCTCTCCTCTGATCTCTCTCTGATCTCTCTCTGATCTCTCTCTCTCTCTGATCTCTCTCTTTCTCTCTTATCTCTCTCTCATCTCGCTTTTTTAATCTGATCTCTCTCTCTCTTTCTCTCTCTCTCTCTCTCTCTCTCCCCTCTCTCTCTCTCTCTCTGTCTGTCTGTCTCTGATATATATCTCTGATCTCTGATCACTCTATAAAATCTCTCTCTTACCTCTCTGATCTCTCCTTTAACTCTCACTTATCGTTTTCTAATCTCTATATTATTTCTGCCTTATCTCTTCCTTGTTTCTGTCGGTTCTGTTTCCTCAATAACACTGCCGCTGTTCCATATACTAAATAAAATCAAAGATGCAGACACGATATTTTTGCGGATTTAAATAAAGCAACGAAAGCTATAGACCCTGTCCCTGTTGATGCGACAGGAACAAGATCTATCCATACAAATCGGCAAAATCCTGCTTTTATCAATCACCAATAGGCATACTTTGTCAACCAGCAGGATAAAAGGAATTCCTTCTCTCTCCATTTTCTCTACTTGGGTGGGCATCCTTCTTCCCCATCTATTTCTATTTCCCCCGGGCATCTGGGCCGCAGATTCCCACTTCCTGTCCAGTCGCCGTTCGAGAGAAATTATCAAGGCTTCCTCCCAGACACGGCGGCGCCGCGCACGCCCGGAATTCCCCGTTCTTTTTTTCAAAACCAGCCGCCGCATAGCGAGAGAGAGTGGGGGGGGGGCTGACTGCAGCAACATCATCAAAATGCAAGCGGCTTCGCTTGACACGCTTCGCAAGTAGCGGCAGTGGAAGGGGAGCTGAGAGAGCTATTAACGCTGGTGTCGAGCGCAATGTATTCGGCAGCAGTTGTTGGATAGGTGGGGTGACGTCGGTGGCAGTTTTCGGTCGGATTTTAGTGCTTAGAGCGCGGGCGCATCCAAATTTACAGTCTCAGCCTCAAGCCTAGTTCTGTCCGGCACCTTTCATCGCTTCGGCAGCTGTCGCAGCTTATGGCCGACAAGCATTCTTTCAATAGCGTGTCTTCATATCTAGATAAGAGATGCAACTGGCCTGGCGCCTTCTCAGAATATCCAGCCGTTGAGCCTGCAGTGCCGGGTCTGTTGCTGAGATCAGACAAAGACCCATTTGTTACATGTATACATGTTGGTGTACGAGATGCCAGGGCTCCCAAAACTGTCAACTGGAAAAGACTTCGTTTGGCCCGATCAGTAGGCTAATTATGATGACCACTTGGTTTCATTATGGTACTGTACTTGGTCTCGAAATTTAGATACAAGCCCACCTGATGACTCATCGATGACTCACTCCTTACACCCATCCTACTCCTTATACATGTATGCCAACAGCAACCTCTCTATTTTAGTTCAGAATCATTCACACCCATCATGGTGCCCCTTTTTTTAATTCCATCGCCGTAAGTCATTCCCATTTGTCATGTGGATTTTCTTAGAAATGAGCCTGATGCCGGTAAGGAACGCACAGTTGTCGTATCGCCAGTGCATTGGGCATAATGCTGAATGGGGTTTGGCTATAGACAAATGCGGTCAAGAATAAGCTGCACTACAAAAAGTCCAATCCTTAGACCAGCTTGCAGCTCATATCGAAGAAAAATGAGTGCAGCGTCCTACTTCAGCTGTCTACGTGTGCATCAGGAATTGGCAGCCACATCTTTTTGGTATTATGTATCCTCAAACACTATTTTAGCAGAATGGACCATGGCCAACTCCATCACACCATGCACAAGCTATACCCAAGATCAATACTGCAAAGGACGTCTAAGTACATGTATATAGTTTATTAAAAACGCTGCACTCGCGGTTCGTATCTACACACAAAAATAGATGGGGTACATTTGTTGTGTTGCAGTCTTTCAACACAAAAGAAAAACTAAAATTTCCTGGATTAAAAGTTTCCAATCGAAATTGCCTTCGGGTATACATGAGGCAAATACAAAACTGGGGTTGTCTGCAAGTGGTCCTTGGAAAATCTGAACAAAGTACAAAATAGTTAGCCCTTTACATGAAGCCATTCAGAAAAAATATAAATTTTAAGTCCAGCCTTCAAAAAATGGACCATTCGCGACTGCAGATCGAGTCTTTCTTAAGTTACATGCAGAGTCCACGTCCTTTGGATCAATTAAACGATCGGTGTTGAAACCGTACAATATCGGCGCGAGAACCCAAAGCCGGCATCAGAATAGCATTTAGGTACAGCATAATCTTGCAACAATACAGTATACTGCACGGTACAGAATTCAAAACGCAAGAATGAAATATCTTAACACATATGCTAGGTGGACACAAGCTAAGGGCACTAGGGGTACTACAGTATATAATTACATGTTAATAAGCAAATAAATGTAACAGTTAAGGCAACGTATTAAATTTTTTCACACGAATCCAACAGTGGAAAGGAAGATACGTATTCTGATTATTTGATACGAATTCATCAAGTTTATTTTGTCGGGTTTTTAACAAGCATTTTAACAAAAAATCACGCAGGATAAGTAAGATATCAAAATGAGTAGTTATTTACTGCCATTGATTTGCAGTATTTTTTAAAATATAAAAATGACTTACTAATTCTTTCATA
Source organism: Macrostomum lignano (assembly GCA_002269645.1). NCBI lineage: Eukaryota > Metazoa > Platyhelminthes > Macrostomidae > Macrostomum > Macrostomum lignano. Next base: position 2,887 of record NIVC01004063.1, on the reverse strand, counting down.
CCCTAAAGTCCTTAAAGCGCAAACAAAAAGCACCGGTTTAATTTTTTAAGCCTGAATTTCTCAACTGAAGTGACGGAAATTATTCTATAAAAAATCGACCCCTGCCCAAAATAATCTGTTGGCTTAGTTTTTTGGTCTTAAATTCCAAGTAATTTCAATAATTTTCCAAGATAGCATCGACTATTTACTTTATCTACTGTTTAGAGTCAAGCAATGTCCTGCAATGCTTTTATTAGTTGGGAGATTCAAGACAATATAAAACTGCGCAGCATTATATCGCAAAGTGTTATAAGCTTACCGGAAAAGAGTGACGAAGATCTTTCTAGCGACACGTAAGTTAATGAATGTATTGTATTCTTACTTATTGTTTCATGTGCACTTAAAAAGACTTTTTTTCACTATTCTTCAAGTCCTTTATAGTCCAGTTTTAAATCTTTAATTACATAAGAATTGTCTAAATACTTTAATTCATTCGATAAAGTGCTAGGTAAATATCTGTTTTTACTGTCTCGATATTTTGTGTCTAAATTTTTAAATCAGGGTCAAAAACTTAAATATGAATGTTAAATAGAATATAGATATGTTAGCATATTTGTTTATATAATTATATATTTTCTGTCTATGTTTGATTTATTCAACATTCATTTTTTAATTTCCAATAATGATAGAATTGCAGTTAAACGTACGACTTAGTACTACCTTGTCTAGATATTATCAAAGATCATATGATATTCCTTTTTATTTAATTTTAAAATTAAAGAGGCAGTCGTACCAACAGCCCACAGACTGGCAACCAGACAGAATCTATACTGCAGCAGTCGCAGCCGCCGAAGCGCTACATCAGCCTCTGTCCATTCGAGCATCCGGAGTTGACGAATCCTTCGCGAGATGCTTGCGAGCTGCGCCTGCACTGCGACGCGCATCACAATCTGAGCATCCGGTCTGTGCGCCTTGTAGCCACCGCGCGCAATGTTGAAGTGTACGACAGGCGCGGAGACTACATCTGCACTGTACAGGGCGCCCCTATGGCGGCCGGGGCCGCCGCCAACTGGCACGTATTCGAGTGCAACCTTCCAGATCCGAACTACGAGGTTAAGTTCAAGGTGAGCGCGAAAGTGGTTTGCTCATAAGTTGAGAAACATTTCTTGGAAAAGAGTTCGAAAGTTCATTGTTCCAACAACTCTGGTTCAGCCTAACTCTATAAGTACATTGTTACACGCTTAAGAATGTACACGACTAATGTACATGGGGGCAGGAAAATAAGTAAATGCCTACCCCCTAGACACAGGCCCACCTCACGCCACAACCCCCCTCTCCCAAGCCAGCTAATTTCACTCAGCAGGGGAGAACCAATATCAAGTGAACTATATCTTATATTATTATATATTTTTAATTTAACTATTGCAATTAGTTTAGTTTTGCCAATCATTTCGCAGTGCTGGTCTGTCCTGCTCTTTGATTGGCTCGCCTTGTGCTCTCTCATACCTAGGTTCTAACCCCATGTACGCATTTCATCACGTGACTGCTTATCCCACCTTTATTTCTATCCCTCCTTATCTTATCAAAATTAGCATTAGTGATGGAAAAAGAATCTGTTCAAAGAAAATTACATACACAATGCATTTGTTTAGTGTGGAAGCTAAGTTAACAAATCACACCTTATTTTAAATTGATTTGTAAGATCGTCTTATTCTCTATTCTCAAAACAACGAACAACGTGTTCTACGGTACACGAAAAGCAACTTTTATTGTTTTAACTTTCTAAAATTGCCTGTTTCTTTAACCTACGAAGTGATATATTCGAGCAAAAACCAAATCTATTAGAACTCGGCTGTTGTTTTTTGTGTTATTTTCAAAGGGCTTGGGTTAAGAAGCATTCAGAGGCATAGTCTACTGAAAAAGACAAAGACAATTTTCAATTTTGAAAATATCTGCACCATTAATAGAACAAAGCTTCCAGTGATGAAAACAACGCATAAGGTATATATATATATATACTGAAATATATACCTTTCAATCAGGGATTCAGTTTGTGTCAGCCTTTAAAATGGAATTTGAATACTCAGGCTAAATCCTATTTTGCCTTAATTCTCTGCCTAGGCGGAAGCCCCTGCCCTGGCCTTAGTGAGCGCTGTACAGAGTGTGAGCAGAGAGTGAGCAGTTTGAGCAGCTATAGCTAATATAATAATAAATCATCAGCGTCCCCAATGCGGAGAATTGGACCAGTCTTTGACACTCTTCTTTCCCTTCAAGCAGTGAACAGCCAATACATTAACATTGATCCGCTCTCTCCCTACTTCTCTTCAAAGCTATTATTGAATTTGCCTAAGCCGACTAATCTGGTGGAAAGTGTTTACAAATATTGCTATAATGTATATTGATTGGAGAGCAACGAAAGCATATTATGGTAATTTTATTGAGTAGCGCTGCAAGTTAAGCAGATATTGTCTTGGTTAGTACGCAGCTGAATAGGCGCAGCTTGTGTTGCCCCAGAAAACAGTCGCAGTCAATAAAGCTGAGCTCTTAGTTCGCCGCACTGTGATAGGGTAGCAGGTCTGAGCTGGGGTAGAAATAGGTCCACGATACCTGACTAACACAAACTGACTGACGTACCTAACCTACCCGAAACCCACCCTATTTACACTAACACTTAACCCTAACCAAACCCTAACCCTAAACACTAACCTTTAACCCTAACGAACCCTAACCAAAACACTAACCTATCTATAAACTAGATTAAAAAAATTACACTAACCCTTAACCCTAACCAAAACACTAGCCCTATAACACCCTTAACCCTACCGACCCTAACCAAAACACTAACCCTATCTATACAACTAGATCTAAAAAATTACACTAACCCTTAACCCTAACCAAAACACTAGCC
>NIVC01004062.1:0-25338 GCA_002269645.1 Macrostomum lignano | reverse complement strand
CACTAATGTAAATGAGACTACTGTGAGATCTCATTAATGCCAGTGAGACTTACTGTGAGAATCTTACAATGAGTGAGCCTACTGTGAGATCTCACTAATGGAGTGAGACTATATGTGAGATCTCCTATGCTAAGTGAGACTACTTTGAGATTCTCACTGATGATGTTTAAACTACTGTGAGATCTCACTGATGAAGTGAGATACTGTGAGATCTTTACTAATGCAGTGAGAACTACTTTGAGATTTCACTGATATGAAAATGAGACTACTTTGAGATCTCCCCTGATGCACCGTGAGATGTTTACATGTGAGGTCTTACTAATGCAGTTGGATGAGACTACTTTGAGATTTCACTCATGATGTGAAACTACTGTGAGATCTTTCGCTAATGATATATGAGACTACTGTGTGTGAAGATCTCATTATCGAACGTGTGAGACTGCTGTGAGATCTCACTAATGCAGTGAGACAACTGTGAGATCTCACTAATGCAGTGAGAACTACTGTTTAGATCTCACTAATGTAGTGAGACTACTGTTAAGATCTCACTAGTGCAGTGAGACTACTGTAGATCTCACTGATGAAGTGAGACTACTGTGAGATTTCACTGATGTAATGAGACTACTGTAAAGATCTTACCCAATGCAGTGAGACTACTGTGAAATTTCACTTGATGATGTGAAAACTACTGTGAGATCTCACTGATGAAGTGAGACTACTGTGAGATCTTCCTAATGATTATGAGACTAGTGTGAGATCTCATTAATCGAATTAGACTGCTGTGAGATCTCACTAATGCACAGTGAGACTACTGTTAGATCTCAATAATGGAATGAGACTTATTATTGAGACAGCTTGTATTAGAGCATGATTCAGATCTTGTGGACACAAACAGATTAGGAAAATCAATTGAGACGCTAATCAAAAGTCCGTGTCTGACGCCCCAAAGTCTCAGGCTGGCTGCTCGCGGCCTAGCTGACCGGTCTGAGAGCATCCAGCGGTGAGGCTTTGATTCGACGATGCCTCCGAAGAAGAGCGCCGAGCTGCAAAGTCGAGGCACGAAGCGGTCATGGATCGCCGAGCTGACAGAAGAGCAGAGTACAGTGTGGACGCAGCCGAGGAGGCCGCAGCGGCTCATCGAGCTGAGATTCAGTCTCGCGCCTGGCTGAGAGCATCCAGCGGTGAGGCCTTTGATTCCGACGATGCCTCCGAAGAAGAGCCCGAGCTGCAAGTCGAGGCCACGAAGCGGTCATGGATCGCCGAGCTGACAGAGAAGGTGGACCGCACCGAGGAGGCCGCAGACCTCATCGAGGAGATTCAGTCGCGCACTAGCAGCAGCGGATTGCGCAGCCTGAAGTCCGCCTGCAAGGCGATGTGCCCGAAGTGCGTCTGCGGCGTCATCCTGTTGCCCGGCCTGCCCAAAAATTCAAAAGCCGGAAAGCCAAAAGCCGGAAAGCCAAAGGCCGGAAAGCCAAAGGCCGGAAAGCCAAAGGCCGGAAAGCCAAAGGCTGGAAAGCCAAAGGCCGGAAAGCCAAAGGCCGGAAAGCCAAAAGCCGGAAAGCCAAAGGCCGGAAAGCCAAAGGCCGGAAAGCCAAAGGCCGGAAAGCCAAAAGCCGGAAAGCCAAAGCCGGAAAGCCAAAGGCCAGAAAGCCAAAAGCCGGAAAGTCAAAGGCTGGAAAGCCAAAGGCCGGAAAATCAAAAGCTGGAAAGCCAAAGGCCGGAAAGCCAAAGGCCGGAAAGCCAAAGAAGGCCGGAAAGCCGGAAAAGGCCGGAAAGCCGAAGAAGGCCGGAAAGCCGGAAAAGGCCGGAAAGCCGGAAAAAGCCGGAAAGCCGGAAAAGGCCGGAAAGCCGGAAAAATCTAAGAAGCCTGTAAGATTTTGTTTGGAATATCTCTTCATAAAAGCCGTAATTTCCTCTAACCTTAATCTCTTATCTTGCTCGTTCACAATTTGAAGCCCTCGAAGAAGTCGCTTCAGTTTTCCGCTCTGGAGAGCCAACTGCCCGACTTTCTGCTTGACGAGGGCGGCGACGAAGCGGTTTTCAAACGGAAGGTCGGCGATCACGATCCGCTGTCTGACGAGTCCGAGGAGATGCTCAGCAGCTTCGGTGTGGAATGAGGATCGGTGTTCGGGTACAGGAGAGATGTTTTTGCTAGAGTTAGGGTTAGGGTTAGGGTTAGGGTTGCATCTGCGGATGTAAAAGGTCAGCAAAGAAATATATTGAATATAGATCTACCGAGGAATACTATAATACTAAATTAACAAGCGAGTTAGATTATAAAGAAGTTTCTTCTGAAGGAGTATTTCTATAAAGAAAGTATAAAAGCTTTCTCGATTATTTTTTAAAAATTTGAACACCTATTCCGAACTACCAAAGCTGAAGCGAACCCAATGCTTACATTTTTCAAGTTCAATATTGAATTCAACAGCTAACCTGTTTCATTCCATGTTCATTTAAATAAATTCGAAGCCAGTGCTTGACAACAAGTCAAGTCCACTCTTTTCGGCATGATTGTTCAATATTTAATGATAACCCCTGATAAAGTCACACAAAAATCACCACCGGTCGTTCTTTACCTCTACATTGAGTCTTGCAGTGGTCTATGACTGCGCTGTCTGTCTGTCTGTGTGTCTGTCTGTCTGTCTGTGTGTCTGTCTGTCTGTCTGTGTGTCTGTCTGTCTGTCTGTCTGTCTGTGTGTCTGTCTGTCTGTCTGTCTGTCTGTCTGTCTGTCTGTCTGTCTGTGTGTCTGTCTGTCTGTCTGTCTGTCTGTCTGTCTGTGTGTCTGTCTGTCTGTCTGTGTGTCTGTCTGTCTGTCTGTCTGTCTGTGTGTCTGTCTGTCTGTCTGTCTGTCTGTCTGTCTGTCTGTCTGTCTGTCTGTCTGTCTGTCTGTCTGACTGTCTGTCTGTCTGTCTGTCTGACTCAATGTTTGTCTGTCTTCTGTCTGTCTGTCTGTCTGTCTGTCTGTCTGTCTGTCTGTCTGTCTGTCTGTCTGTCTGTCTGTCTGTCTGTCTGTCTGTGTGTCTGTCTGTCTGTCTGTCTGTCTGTCTGTCTGTCTGTCTGTCTGTCTGTCTGTCTGTCTGTGTGTCTGTCTTAGTGTCTGTCTGTCTGTCTTAGTGTCTGTCTGTCTTAGTGTCTGTCTGTCTGTCTGTCTGTCTGTCTGTCTGTCTGTCTGTCTGTCTGTCTGTCTGTCTGTCTGTCTGTCTGTCTGTCTGTCTGTCTGTCTGTCTGTCTGTCTGTCTGTCTGTCTGTGTGTCTGTCTTAGTGTCTGTCTGTCTGTCTTAGTGTCTGTCTGTCTTAGTGTCTGTCTGTCTGTCTGTCTGTCTTAGTGTCTGTCTGTCTGTCTCTGTCTGTCTGTCTGTCTGTCTGTCTTAGTGTCTGTCTGTCTGTCTCTGTCTGTCTGTCTGTCTGTATGAAGCGCACACTCTGTTTCAAGGCCAGCTGGCAAAGGGCTTTCAAAGGGCTGGCTGAGAAAGGCAACAGCTGCGGCAGAATTCCGCAGCGCTGCCTCACCCCCCCCCCCACCGAGATTTGTTATCAGCTGCACCTGGGCACCCCAATAAAGAAAAATCGTTGCAGCAAATGCGTAACAAAAGCATTGAGAGCTTGCAAAAGAATCTTCCTGACTGGAAGCAGCAACTCTGCTTGGAGAAGCAGAGGAAGTATCAATAAATTATTAATTGAAGATTTGCAGCACAGCGGTAGCCAGCCAGTTGCTGCTATTAAAGCAATGCTATTAAAGACTCGGAAATACAGCGCGTTCGACTTTCGAGCCGAGTCGCTCAGTCAGCTCCGTTCGCGCCGGCGGGCCGTCCCTGCCAGTCACGACAGCCGATCGGACAGCCGAGGAGGCGGCGGCGGTGGACGGCCGGGTCAGCTCGCGCTGGTACTGGAGGAGGAGGAACCGCAGCAGACTGTAGAGAAACCTGCGCCTATCAGAAAGGTGCAGTTTTCCCAAGGAGGACGAGACTACTTGATTTGTCCCCATCCTGACTATCCCACTTCCTATAGGGATAGCCAGGAGACCGAGGGATAGTCAGGAGAGGGAGTGGGACAGTCAGGAGACCGAGTGGGATAGTCAGGAAAGGGAGTGGGACAGTCAGGAAACCGAGTGGGATAGTCAGGAGAGGGAGTGGGATAGTCAGGATAGGGAGTGGGATAGTCAGGAGAGGGAGTGGGATAGTCAGGATAGGGAGTGGGACAGTCAGGAGAGGGAGTGGGATAGTCAGGAGAGGGAGTGGGATAGTCAGGATAGGGAGTGGGATAGTCAGGAGAGGGAGTGGGACAGTCAGGAGAGGGAGTGGGATAGTCAGGAGAGGGAGTGGGATAGTCAGGATAGGGAGTGGGATAGTCAGGAGAGGGAGTGGGATAGTCAGGAGAGGGAGTGGGATAGTCAGGATAGGGAGTGGGATAGTCAGGAGAGGGAGTGGGATAGTCAGGAGAGGGAGTGGGATAGTCAGGAGACCGAGTGGGATAGTCAGGATAGGGAGTGGGATAGTCAGGATAGGGAGTGGGATAGTCAGGAGAGGGAGTGGGATAGTCAGGATAGGGAGTGGGATAGTCAGGAGAGGGAGTGGGATAGTCAAGAGAGGAAGTGGGATAGTCAGGAGAGGGAGTGGGATAGTCAGGATAGGGAGTGGGATAGTCAGGAGAGGGAGTGGGATAGTCAGGATAGGGAGTGGGATAGTCAGGATAGGGAGTGGGATAGTCAGGAGACCGAGTGAGATAGTCAGGAGAGGGAGTGGGATAGTCAGGATAGGGAGTGGGGATAGTCAGGATAGGGAGTGGGATAGTCAGGAGAGGGAGTGGGATAGTCAGGAGAGGGAGTGGGATAGTCAGGAGAGGGAGTGGGATAGTCAGGACAGGGATTGGGATAGTCAGGATAGGGAGTGGGATAGTCAGGACAGGGATTGGGATAGTCAGGATAGGGAGTGGGATAGTCAGGACAGGGAGTGGGATAGTCAGGACAGGGATTGGGATTATGGTATAGCAAAATGTACCATATTACATTGTAAATGTACTTTCAACTCAGCACATACACTTCATATCAGGTGGACACTATCAGTAAGTACTCAAGTCCAGTCCTTAATCCCGCAGCGGCGAGTCTCATTCATCATGCCGCACTCTGGCGACGTGATTCAAGTGCAGCAGAAGCAGTTCAACTCGTGGGGCACACAGACTGCTGAGTACAACAGCATCTCTAATGCGGTGATGTCCGAGGCGTATTACGTGAGCGCCATGAGCGCTCTGCAGCAGCGCCTGCAGATGTACCAGCTGATGGCCCAGGATGTGGCTGATCACATGAGGCGCCGTCAGCAGCTGCACCGGCTTAGGCGCGAGCGGCAACAGTTGGAGAGCACGTGGCGCAATGTGTTTACTATTATTAGCTTTGTGACGTCATTATGTATGCTATTTTTAGCATTGCGAATTTCTGTTGGTTTGGCGTTAGAAGTACTGCTGGACTGAGTTTTGATTAATTGTGCTCGATGTTCGTATTCTCATCACATTAAGTTCTACAGTTAATGCAAACTGCCTAAAGCACATAATACTTAATTTGTTGCCTTCCTTCCTTCCCACAGAATTACATAAGCTTCAGTTGTCAAAGAACCAAGGCTTTAGCGCAGAAGTCCCTCAGAAACGGCTAGTACTAGCAATCCAGTGACCTAGTGCCCCCCTTTGGGGCGGCCAATAAGCAAGGAGCAAATCCATTATTCACGCAAATCCATTAAAAAGGGAACATTTTCCTAAGAACCGATTCCTTCTTCATTTTCATAAATCACCTTATTCGAGTAAAATTGTCGCGGAAACAGATGTTTGCTGTGAATCTCTTTTGTCTAAAAGTAAAAAAAGACAACAAATAAAGCCTTAAAAAAGATAGCACGCGTTCCCCCCCCCCAGATAGCAAGCACCCCCCAGATAGCAAACATCCCCCAAATAGCAAGCATCCCCCCCAGATAGCAAGCATCCCCCAGATAGCAAGCATCCCCCAGATAGCAAGCATCCCCCAAATACCTGTAGCAAGCACCCCCCCCCCAGATAGCAAGCATCCCCCAAATACCTGTAGCAAGCACACCCCCCCAGATAGCAAGCATCCCCCAGATAGCAAGCATCCCCCAGATAGCAAGCATCCCCCAGATAGCAAGCATCCCCCAGATAGCAAGCATCCCCCAGATAGCAAGCATCCCCCAGATAGCAAACATCCCCCAGATAGCAAGCATCCCCCAGATAGCAAACATCCCCCAAATAGCAAGCATCCCCCAGATAGCAAGCATCCCCCAGATAGCAAGCATCCCCCAGATAGCAAGCATCCCCCAGATAGCAAGCATCCCCCAGATAGCAAGCATCCCCCAGATAGCAAGCATCCCCCAGATGGAAAGTATTGATAGTTAGTGTAATAATTCCAATCTCAGCTAGACGCTAGTGCAATACTTGAGAGCCAAAGCTTCAATTTAGGCTCGTCAATGAGCAGTGAACGCACGAAGCTATGGTTATTCTATGGTCGGAACCCGAACTGAGAGCCGCATCATCAAGCTGCAGTTTGGCCACCGCAATCAACTGAGCTAGCTAGGATAAAAGACAAAAGCTTCCCATAAAGCAGTTTTGACAAAGGCAACAAACCAAAGCATGAACCTGCAATCCGAGGAAGCGCTAGCCGACCGACTAAAAAACTGGGAGGAGCAGCGGCAGCGGCGCGCTGACCAGAGCGCCACCATTGTGAGGCCGAGCGGATTTATCGGCAACCTGCTGGACGCCAACATGAGCTTTCTGTACAAAATTCCCTCCTATGTATTTGGCCCGTTTCCCCTCTACACAATGGGCCTGGTGAGCAGGCACAATTTCTTTCTGGTTGGCCTAACTTTGCTGCTGATGAAGCTGGGTCTCCTGATTGCCCTGGCTGTCTATCTGAACATGCCGTCTGCTGCTAAGCGAGCCAGAATGCACCCGTGGGCGTACACGCCGAAGGAGACCGCCCAGCTGGACAGCATGCTGAATGATTGGCAGGGCTACGTGTTCAGCTTCAGGACTGGCCGGGTGATGTTCAGCTGCCAGCTGGCTCTGACGCTGCTGCTGACGCTGCTGACGGCCTACGCTGTCACGGGGAAGGTGCCGCGACTGCGGATGCTTCGGATGTCCAAACTGGCCAAGTTTACCAACTTTGTCAGCCTGCTTGTCAGCCTGTTCCACATCCTGCAGGTGAGGCATCAGGCAATGGGCAGTTCCACATCCTGCAGGTGAGGCATCAGGCAATGGGCAGTTCCACATCCTGCAGGTGAGGCATCAGGCAATGGGCAGTTCCACATCCTGCAGGTGAGGCATCAGGCAATGGGCAGTTCCACATCCTGCAGGTGAGGCATCAGGCAATGGGCAGTTCCACATCCTGCAGGTGAGGCATCAGGAAATGGGCATAGGCATTTCCACATCCAGCAGGTGAGGCATCAGGCAATGGGCATGGGCAGTTCCACATCCTGCAGGTGAGGCATCAGGCAATGGGCAGTTCCACATCCTGCAGGTGAGGCATCAGGCAATGGGCAGTTCCACATCCTGCAGGTGAGGCATCAGGCAATGGGCAGTTCCACATCCTGCAGGTGAGGCATCAGGCAATGGGCAGTTCCACATCCAGCAGGTGAGGTATCAGGCAATAGGCATGGGCAGTTCCACATCCTGCAGGTGAGGTATCAGGCAATAGGCATGGGCAGTTCCACATCCTGCAGGTGAGGCATCAGGCAATGGGCATGGGCAGTTCCACACCCAGCAGGTGAGGCATCAGGCAATGGGCATGGGCAGTTCCACATCCTGCAGGTGAGGCCACAGGCAATGGGCAGTTCCACATCCTGCAGGTGAGGCATCAGGCAATGGGCATGGGCAGTTCCACATCCTGCAGGTGAGGCATCAGGCAATGGGCAGCAAGGCCGGTAAAATTGCAAATTTCCCCATTATTTTCCCTTTATCCCCGCGACGCCCGCGCAGATGCTGCTGCCGGCGCCATTCATAGCCCAGCTGGCCAAGCTGAAGCTGCTGGAGCTGCAGTCTGCCGGGCTGGTCAATACCACCCAGCTAAACTTGAAGATATTCTACGATAACAAGGCCAAACACTCGGGATCTTCTCACAAGCCATTCTATCCCAGCTTCATGGACAAGGTGCACTTCAACGAGAAGTGCTGCGGCGTGCGCTCCGCCGACGACTGGATGGAGTTCTCGGCCGAACTGGCCATCTACGCCGAGTTCCTGGCCGAGCGGCCCGGCCAGCTGCCGCCGAGGTTCCGCAGCCACCCGCCGCTCAGCTGCTACGATCCCAGCACGCATCGGCCGAACAAAAACTCCTGCGCTCCGTCGATTGCATCCAGATACCTGGCTAATCAAGACGAGCTCCTGCCGCTAAGCATGATAGCCATACTCAGCATTGTGGCCGCCTTCTACCTGCAGCGAGCCTACACAGCTCAGGACGGCTTGGCCGGCCTCGACCCCAAGGCCATCCGGCTGGCTGGCGACGTCGCCTCAGCGAGCGGCCTGACTGGCGGCTCCGCGGTGACCGACCGGCAGATTGACACCACCGTGCCGCTGGTCTCCGTGCCCACCAGGTGGGTTGGCTGTTGATAGCCAGCTGCCAGAGTCCCCAGACTGAAGCTGGAGACTGTTGGTGCTGCAGGGCAGACAGTGGGTGCTGCAGGGCAGACAGTGGGTGCTGCAGGGCAGACAGTGGGTGCTGCAGGGCAGACAGTGGGCACTGCAGGGCAGACAGTGGGTGCTGCGGGGCAGACAGTGGGCACTTACAAGAGACACCCAGGCAAGAGACTGGGTGCCAGTGTGAGGGCTGCACCGCATCAAAACCCAATTCTCACTGCACACTCCCTTGGCAGGATGGTCCGCCCGATATTTGAGCAGTGCCCCAAGGTGGGCGAGTGCACAGCGGATGTGGCCCACGCCAGGCTGGGCTACAACGAGCCTTTGAGCTTCGAGGAGCGCACAACCGTGGCCTGCTCGCCGCAATTCTTTCCGCTGTGCTTCTCCCCGGAGGCTGGGGCCATCATCAGCCTGCTGCAATTCTGCATTCGCGTCATCTGGGGCATCGTCATATTCTACGTGTTTGTGACGAACTTCGCTAGATTTTATTACAAAACATCACTGGGCAGCAGCACCTACTCTCGGCTGCTCATAGTGGCCACGCTAGTCGCCTTCGTGTTCCCTGTGGTTGTATCCAAGCGCTTCCTGCTCGTGACGCTCCTCTTCATTCCCAGCCTGTTCCTCGAGTTCGGCGGCGGCTACGTGACCAGCAAGATTGTCGAGGCTGTGTTCAGCGGGCCGTTCCAGACGCTGATGCACAATCTGAACCAGACTCAGCTGTCCATGCAGTGCTTCATGCTGTCGGGCAGCGACCTGGTCGAGGCCGGCCTGAAGCTCAGTCTGAAACCGTTCGTGAACATCGCGCACGAGTACATGACCACCACTCTGCTGCTGAGCTTCCTGTTCAAGCGGCTGAACTCCAGCTCCACCGCGCTGCACTTTCAGTACACCAGCGGTACGCAGACCATGTTCGACGATCTCATGATTAAGAAGGAAGAGATGGAAAAGAACGTCTACGATAAAGTTGGCAAGCCGAGCGACCCGGACCAGATGGAGCCGCAGCTGCAGCAGGCGTCCCAGCAAGCTGATGCTGTGCTGGAAGAATCGGAGAAGGCGGAAGAGCAGGAGGAGGCGCAGGCCATCATGGACATGAACAGGCGGATAAACCGGGGCAAAGCCATGGTCAAGCTGGCCAGAGAGCAGTACAACAAATTCACCGTAGCGCTAGCCAAAGCCAGAAAAGGCGCTTCGGCTAAATTTCGAAAAACTATAAAGAAAATGTGCAAAACTATTCTGTTTGACATGGTGAACAAGTGCCACAAGGTAGGCAACCAGTTGTGCAAAAGGTTTAATGACGAGGTGCCGTGGTACATGAAGCTGACCAACCTCATATTAGGCATATTCGATTGTTCGAAAGTTCGCGACGCCTGGGATAAAAACGCCTGCGAGCGGGTGAAGCCGAATGCTTTCGTGAAGAAGCAGTGCCTGAAATACGCCAGGGTAGGCCAAATATTTTTGTGAAAATTTTTCAGCAAACAATAATGAATAATGGGTGCTTTTTGAAGTGAATAGTGGGTGCTGTTTGGAGTGAATATTGGGTGCTGTTTTGAGTGAATATTGGGTGCTGTTTGGAGTGAATAGTGGGTGCTGTTTGGAGCGAATAGTGGGTGCTGTTTTGAGTGAATAGTGGGTGCTGTTTGGAGTGAATAGTGGGTGCTGTTTTGAGTGAATAGTGGGTGCTGTTTGGAGTGAACAGTGGGTGCTGTTTTGAGTGAATAGTGGGTGCTGTTTGGAGTGAATAGTGGGTGCTGTTTGGAGTGAATAGTGTGTGCTGTTTGGAGTGAATAGTGGGTGCTGTTTTGAGTGAATAGTGGGTGCTGTTTGGAGTGAATATTGGGTGCTGTTTTGAGTGAATAGTGGGTGCTGTTTGGAGTGAATATTGGGTGCTGTTTGGAGTGAATATTGGGTGCTGTTTGGAGTGAATATTGGGTGCTGTTTGGAGTGAATAGTGGGTGCTGTTTGGAGTGAATAGTGGGTGCTGTTTTGAGTGAATAGTGGGTGCTGTTTTGAGTGAATAGTGGGTGCTGTTTTGAGTGAATAGTGGGTGCTGTTTTGAGTGAATAGTGGGTGCTGTTTGGAGTGAATAGTAAGTTTTGTCTGGGTTGAGCATCACTGCCAGCATATAGCAGGTATCTCAAGAGGCAGCAGTAAGCTTCAAGAAGGAAAACAGGCTCAACCGCTGACTCACTCCCCGCCCGCAGGAATCGTCTCCGCTGCCGGGCTCGGACAGCGAATTCATGACCGCATTCCAGCTGATCGAGAAGCTGATCCACTTCGTGACGGTAGACTTCGAATTTACTACCGTTGTGGGCCGCTTTGTACCGAATATCTCCATTGATGACGTAAGTTAGTTAGTTAGTTAGTTAGTTAGTTAGTTAGTTAGTTAGTTAGTTAGTTAGTTAGTTAGTTAGTTAGTTAGTTAGTTAGTTAGTTAGTTAGTTAGTTAGTTAGTTAGTTAGTTAGTTAGTTAGTTAGTTAGTTAGTTAGTTAGTTAGTTAGTTAGTTAGTTAGTTAGTTAGTTAGTTAGTTAGTTAGTTAGTTAGTTAGTTAGTTAGTTAGTTAGTTAGTTAGTTAGTTAGTTAGTTAGTTAGTTAGTTAGCTAGTTAGTTAGTTATTATGGCGCATCCCGCAGATCATTGTCACGATGGCAGCGGCGGCATTTCTGCTCATCGAGATGTCCCGCATCGGCATCTTCAACCAGACCTGGGAGCTCATCAACGACATGATGATCGGGGCTATTATTGGCGAGATTTTCATATTTATCAAGCGATTCAACTCTGTAAGAACTTGCTTTCATGCTGGAATACGTCACTTGTTTGTTTCAATTTAAAAGAAATACTTCAGTAGTTGCACTTCAACTCAGAGAATAGTATTTCTTAGAAAATTCAATGCTCTATTCTTCTCAGCGGAGGATCTCAGCGAAAGATCTCATTGGGAAGATCTCAGCGTGAAGATCTCATTTGGAAGATTGCATTGGGAAGATCTCAGGGGGAAGCCCTCATTGGAAAGGTCTCAACAGGAAGATCTCAACAGGAAGATCTCAACAGGAAGATCTCAACAGGAAGATCTCAACAGGAAGATCTCAACAGGAAGATCTCAACAGGAAGATCTCAACAGGAAGATCTCAACAGGAAGATCTCAACAGGAAGATCTCAACAGGAAGATCTCAACAGGAAGATCTCAACAGGAAGATCTCAACAGGAAGATCTCAACAGGAAGATCTCAACAGGAGGATCTGAGTAGGAAAATCTCAACAGGAAGATCTCGACAGGAAGATCTCAACTGGAGGATCTCAGTGGGAAAATCTCATTGGGAAGATCTCATTGGGAAGATCTCATTGGGAAGATCTCATTGGGAAGATCTCATTGGGAAGATCTCATTGGGAAGATCTCATTGGGAAGATTTCATTGGGAAGATCTCATTGGGAAGATCTCAACAGGAAGATCTCATTGGTAAGATCTCATTGGGAAGATCTCATTGGGAAGATCTCATTGGGAAGATCTCATTGGGAAGATCTCATTGGGTAGATCTCAGCGTGAAGATCTCAGCAGAAAGATCTCAGCAGAAAGATCTCAGCGGGAAGATCTCATTGGTAAGATCTCAAATAGGAAAATCTCATTGAGAAGATCTCATTGGGAAGATCTCATTGGGAAGATCTCAACAGGAAGATCTCAACAAGCAGATCTCAGCGGGAAGATCTCAGTGGGAAGATGTCATTGGGAAAATCTCAGCGGGAAGTTCCCAGCAGGAAGATCTTAGCAGGAAGATCTCAGCAGGAAGATCTCATTGGGAGGATCTCAGCGGGAAGATCTCAGCAGGAAGATCTCAACAAGAAGATCTCAGCGGGAAGATCTCAACAAGAAGATCTCAGCGGGAAGATCTCATAGACCCTGTGAAACCTTCCATCTCGCAAGCCTTCCCTTCCCCTCCGCAGGACCTGTCCTTCTGCAACCACTACGTGACCCAGCAGCTCATCGACATTGACTACCGTCGCAAGCAGACAATAGTGGACCCGGTCACCCAGCGAGCCCGAGACTCTCTGCTGCCGTTCGCCGGCTGGGAGATGCGGGAGCCGGTGTGGATCGGCGACGAGCACGAGGAGGAGCTGCTGTCCTACCCGGAGCAGGTCAGCCTGACCGCTGGCGAGGTCAGCACCATCAAGCGGAAGTACGTGGCCGACCTGGGCATGCTGGCCATCATCGGGGTGATCTTCCTGGCCAACTATTTGGTGTGCGAAGCCGTCGACATGATGAACGCCGGGCTGCCGGCCAATCTCACTTTCGAAGGCACCTCGCAGTTGAACGTCACGGTGCAGGGCGTCGACTCGAATCTGGCTAAGAGGCTCACCTTTGGCCTGGTGCGAGACCTCACCCACACCGCTGTGGTCAATACCACTGTGGAGCTGGAGGACTGCAAGGTGAGCTGGATGACATACTAAGCTTCAAGAATGTAACATCACTAAGCTTAAATAATAATAATGATAACCGATTACACCTGCCAGGGCAGGTGTGCAACGGAAAGCTCAGCCGCAGCTATTGCGCGGCGCATCTGAAGGCTGCGTACGGCTGTTCAGTCCAAGGACTGGGGGTCGCCACACACACCCTCAATTACCCCAGCTAATGCTGGCACCCATTTTACAGCTGGGTGAACTGAAGCAATGCAGAGTTAAGTGTCTTGCTCAAGGACACAAATTGTTCCAGTGGGATCGTGAATCGAACCCCCGACCTTCACATTTTCAAGAATGTGAAATTACTAAGCTTCGAGAATGTGACATTACTAAGCTTCAAGAATGTGAAATTACTAAGCTTCGAGAATGTGACATTTCTAAGCTTCGAGAATGTGAAATTACTAAGCTTTGAGAATGTGAAATTACTAAGCTTCGAGAATGTGACATTACTAAGCTTCGAGAATGTGACATTACTTAAGCTTCGAGAATGTGACATTACTAAGCTTCGAGAATGTGACATTACTAAGCTTCGAGTATGTGACATTACCAAGCTTCAAGAAAGTGACATTACTAAGCTTCGAGAATGTGACATACTAAGCTTCAATCAGGGGATATAAATGTACAAAGCTTCAAGAAAGTGACACACAAAGCTTTAAGAGTGTCAAAATGTGATATACGAAGCTTCAATCAGGGGATATACATGTACAAAGCTTCAAGGAAGTGACATACAGAGCTATCTTCATGGTAAACTGTGCTTGCCTCGAAGATCCAATTGTCCTGCCCCCCCCCCCTCACAAGGTCACAACCAAGCGCATAGATGACGATGACGTGAACGCCGTGGTGACCCTGCTGGTGCTGAAGCTGTGCATGAACCTTCTGTACGGCTACATGAGCCGGCTTCGGCCATTCCTATGCGCGCTGTTCTACCCGGAGCAGCAGAGGCGGCGCACGGTGGCGCTGTACAACCAGCTGCTTCGTCGGCGGGGCAAACGTCAGAAAGAGTTTCGTGTTCAGGTGCGTCTGAACTGTATATAGGGCTCCAAGCTGCATTCGTCTGTGAAAGCTGAGTTATGGTCTAATTATAGACACCAATTGAGACCAGAGACGGATTTAGAAATATAAAATGAGGGGGGGGTTTAATCATAGAAGTGGGGGCGCCATAATATACACGAGAGGCGCACCATCATATAGACTATAGGGGCGCCATAATATACACGAGAGGAGCGCCATAATATACAGGGGCGCCATAATATACACGAGAGGAGCGCCATAATATACAGGGGCGCCATAATATAGACTATAGGGGCGCCATAATATACACGAGAGGAGCGCCATAATATACAGGGGCGCCATAATATACAGGGGCGCCATAATATACAGGGGCGCCATAATATAGACGACAGGGGCGCCATAATATACACGAGAGGAGCGCCATAATATACAGGGGCGCCATAATATACACGAGAGGAGCGCCATAATATACAGGGGCGCCGTAATATAGACGAGAGGAGCGCCATAATATACACGACAGGGGAGCCATACAGAGCAAACTGAGGGCGGTGAGGACCTTTTTTATCCCAAAGGAAAATGGGCGCCATCATCGCTAGCCACCCTCCTTAGCTCAGCCCATGATTGAGACCATGTGAATATTGAACGATTACCTTGATTTGATTGCTTAGAACTTATTAATTAATAAAACGGCCCTTTGAAGGCTCCCTGTCCCGTCACAACACCCTCCTTCCTTCCCACGCAGGTGCTGCAGCGAATCCTGGCGGAGAAGTTCAACATTGATCCGTTCGGCATAGTGACCAAGCTCCGGCTCCGCTCGCCCACTTGGAATTCCATATTTGGCAGCCTGCCATTTATGAACGGCAACGTACAGTGTCTCTGCTGTGGCGATCGGGGCTTTGAGCAGTTCAAAATCTGTCTGGAATGCAACGGCGCCTACTGCAGGCCCTGCTGGTACCAGCTGAACTCCATGTGCCTGCTGTGCATCCTGCTGTACAAGCGGCTGGCTGTCGACTACGAAGAGACTCGCGAGGAGCTGCGCCAGGCGATGCAGATGGAGAGTGCCGGCGAAGCTGCCGGATCTCCGGAGCAGTAGTAGTGCAACGGCCTTCACTGTCACTTCTAAGTGACTAGAAGAGTTTATACCTGACTGAGATAGTGAAATTATGTTTATCATAGCTATCCTGCCTGTCCTTTTGGGTTCAATATATATATATTTAAGCATATTAATTGCGCATGAAGTGATACGCGGGTACGAGGATAAAATAAAACTATTGTCCAAACTTCACAGAAGAGCTTCTACAGATTTATTAATTTTCATCTTTTAGAGAACCTTATGAAGGATAAAAATTTTTCTGGGAATTGCACTCCCCGTATCGCTGTCTGAAAATCCCTCACAACCCTTCCTCCCAAAATCACTGTCTGAGAATCGCCCCTAACCCCCCAGTATCACTGTCTGAGAATCGCCCCTAACCCCCCAGTATCACTGTCTGAGAATCGCCCCTAACCCCCCGGTATCACTGTTTGAGAATCGCCCCTAACCCCCCAGTATCACTGTCTGAGAATCGCCCCTAACCCCCAGTATCACTGTCTGAGAATCGCCCCTGACCCCCAGAATCACTGTCTGAGAATCGCCCCTGACCCCCCAGTATCACTGTCTGAGAATCGCCCCTGACCCCCCAGTATCACTGTCTGAGAATCGCTCACAACCCACCGGTATCACTGTCTGAGAATCGCTCACAACCCACCGGTATCACTGTCTGAGAATCGCCCCTAACCTCCCAGTATCACTGTCTGAGAATCGCCCCTAACCCCCCAGTATCACTGTCTGAGAATCGTCCCTAGCCCCCAGTATCACTGTCTGAGAATCGCCCCTGACCCCCCAGTATCACTGTCTGAGAATCGCCCCTAACCCCCCAGTATCACTGTCTGAGAATCGCCCCTGACCCCCCAGTATCACTGTCTGAGAATCGCCCCTGACCCCCAGTATCACTGTCTGAGAATCGCCCCTGACCCCCCAGTATCACTGTCTGAGAATCGCCCCTGACCCCCCAGTATCACTGTCTGAGAATCGCCCCTAACCCCCCAGTATCACTGTCTGAGAATCGCCCCTAACCCCCAGTATCACTGTCTGAGAATCGCCCCTAACCCCCCAGTATCACTGTCTGAGAATCGCTCAAATTGAATAAATAGCTAGTAAGCAGGGAAAACGTAATTTGCATAGATTAGCCGGTAATAAAATACGCATTGACATTAAATAATTATTTGTGTCCGCCACAGGTGCCGCAAGAGCCGGGCACACGTTTAGCACTGATACGCATACGTTTAGCATTTCGGAATCGGTAGGTGCAATAAATTTGTAAGCGGAAATATAGAACTTTTAAAGAAACGCACTAAAAAAGAAAGTTTAGGGTTGTACTTGACAATTACTTTAGACTTGTAAGGCATGCATATTGTAGTGATGCGTGTTGATCGAATTGATACAAAGACTAGGCAATAGAGTCTTTGTACAGCGAGTTGCGCAATGCTATGGATGAGAGCAATCGCCATACTTGGTAGAAGTGAGCAGAATGCCAAGATTCACGGCTCCGAAAATCAGCCACAGTGTGGTATGAGTTACTGCCGAATAATTAACTATTACAAAATATAAAACTGGCAATTTCTTTATTTCAATGACGCATTTCCCTCGGCCGAAGCCTGATTCTCAAGCTTGAAGAAGATTGATTTATATGAACGCATGTTAGTTGCAGAAATTACTTAATTCTGTTGAAGGCGCCGAAAGGAGAGGCAGGTAAAATACAAGCTATAATTAAAAGTTAGGGGCGTTTCACAATGCAAAACTGAGTATAGGCGACACGAAACATGGAAGCAGATTTACAGCCCCTGTACGCTCGTAAAGGATGGAACGAAAAACGATTCATTAGTTGATGTTTTCTATAATTTTCGTTCCATCCTCATACTGATTTCTCAACTAGCTAGGGTAAAATCAGTAACAATTTTTTCAATATACGTTATATCTTTAAAAAGTCTAAGACACTTTTAGGGTTAGGGTTAGGGT
Source organism: Macrostomum lignano (assembly GCA_002269645.1). Taxonomy (NCBI): domain Eukaryota; kingdom Metazoa; phylum Platyhelminthes; family Macrostomidae; genus Macrostomum; species Macrostomum lignano. The sequence goes on along the minus strand of NIVC01004062.1, from coordinate 8,205 downwards.
TAGGCTTAGGGTTAGACGAACCCTTCTCTATGATCTCATTGGTTGGACAATTTGGAGCTCTTAACCAGCCAACTCACTCCCAACCCTTCCCCATTCTGCTAGCTGATTGGCTGCCCGATTCAGCCATTAGCCAACCACCTCAGTACCAACCCTTCCTCATTCTATTCACTGATTGGATGGCTAAAAATAAAAAGTTCAAAATCATTCCAGTCCCGATGTGTGGAGCATCAGCTGCTTGGAAATCAGCAGCCCGCAGCTCAAACTAAGGCGCCCTGCTGCGACTGAGTGGTCAGGACTTGCTCCACCACCGACCAGAGGCAGTTCTCGGCCGGGAACTCGTTGTCCACCAGAGTGACCAGCAGGTAGTCTTCGGCGATGCCCTGGATGATCCGCCGGCTGTCGGAGCCCTCCGGGTACAGATTGGCCCACTCCTGCGTCCACAGGCCGAACGCTTCGTCCTTCCAGGCCATAAAGGCGCCATTATCGCACACGGTTGGCTGGATGATCTCCGAGGCGGGGAAGACGCCCCAGGTGAGCGCGATTGGTTCCTGCTGGCTGAAGTTCAGCCGGTTCACCGTGCCCTCCCGGTTCACAATCTGGTAGTTGACCCGGGGACTGAAGCGGTCCAGAACTTGCTGGAATGTTGCGGGGATGGCAGTTTATAAGAGAATGTCATATGGAGTAGGGTTCATCATTAATATTTTCACACAAATTGCACACCCTGAAGGCCCGAAGTGTCTTTCCACGCAATAAATAAATATTTCCTCCAACAAAGAGCCATTGGATCATACTAAGACAAATCTCGCTAGTAAAATAGTTTGTGTATGGGGCATTGGGCACTGCTGTAAATCAAGGCGACAGTGGACTCTCAGCCAGCGAGAAGGATACGTTCTAATCGTCGGGCATGTACACTCTCTGCGCACTGAGGGTTGGCCCCAGGCCGATTTCCGTACATATACAGCAAAAAATAATGTAATTAGCATTGAGCCAATTGGAATTTTAACTCACCTCAAGCGCGGCAAGAAACTGGCCGGGCAGGAAGAACTCCAGGTAGGCCTTCTGATAGACGTATCCGCCCGGTCCGCCCCACCCGTAGGTTGAGTCTCCGCTAGGCAGGCCGTTGACATTCGGCTGCGAGTTGATGGTGAGCACGCCGCGGCTATTGAGCGCGACCAGCTGGTCGCGAATGGCGCGGCTCTCCTGCTGAAGCTCCTCGTCGCTCCAGGGCAGCCGAGTGACGCGGAAGCCATTGGCGTTGGGCTCACCGGATACAAAATTGACGAACACCCGCCAGACGTCTCTCTCGCTGGCCAGCTGTTCGCCCCACATGTTTAGCCGGTCCTTCTTGGTAGCGCGAACTGGTTTTATTGAGGTGTCAGACATTCAACTTTTCTTATTCGTGATTAGGGTCCTAGACACTCGATACAGGGCCAGAGTTTGTGTCTAAGTTCCTAGATACAGGATCGGAGCTTTGTCTAGGGTCCTAGATCCAGGGTCGGAGCTTGTGTCTAGGGTCCTAGATCCAGGGTCGGAGCTTGTGTCTAGGGTAATATCAATAGATCCAGGGTCGGAGCTTGTGTCTAGGGTAATATCAATAGATCCAGGGTCGGAGCTTGTGTCTAGGGTAATATCAATAGATCCAGGGTCGGAGCTTGTGTCTAGGGTAATACGAGTATCAATAGATCCAGGGTCGGAGCTTGTGTCTAGGGTCCTAGATTCAGGGTCGGAGCTTGTGTCTAGGGTCCTAATTCCAGAGTCAGAGCTCCAAGTTACAAGCCAAGACGCAAAGGCTGCGAGTCCGACACACGCCGACTCACCGGTAAGATAGAACAGGTAATAGTCCTTGAGCTCGCCAAAAGCAGGCGCATCTGGCCGCCCCAGCGACCATTAGGAAATTCTTCCCAATGCAGAGTCCTGTGCACGTAGCTGGTTGGCCGGTTGGACCAGAAAACCGGCCGGACGAGTTCGCCGCACCGCTCGTGATTCGCCGAGTGTTTCCATGGCAACGGCCTGGGCAGGTCCTCGTGCCAAAGACCGATATTGCGCAAAATTTCAATTGTGGCCACTTCGCGGTTAAGCGTGTAAAAGTGAATACCTGCAAAGGTGAGTGGTAATTGAATAATCAGTTTGAGCTCTTGTAGTTGTACTAGCTCAGGAGTCGGCAAACTCCGGCCCGCTCAAGGTTTGTGTCTCTTCTCCAAGGTTTTGACTTGAGCATTTCGTATTTTCGATGGACTTTACTAACGGTAGAAGTATCAGAAAGTTTCAAGTAAGAAATGAATTAAGTAATAATTGAGATTCATACATGCGCAACCTCCAAAATTCGGTCGGCCATGCGACTTAGTTTTAACAAAAATGCGACGTAGTTTTTGGCCAAAAATGCGACTTACACATCAAAAAACTCTAAAGCAAAATAAACGCAACTTTGGGTAAACGGCAGGAGTAACTATAACTGTCTTATTAAGCCAAAATGCCTCGTCAGCTACTTAGTACTACTACTTAGGTAAATTTTTGGGTGGGTATTTTTGCGACTTCCTTGGTTGGCCGCCAAATCGGTCGGCCGAATCGGCCGACTCGGCCGACTGTTGCGCATGTATGTTGAGATTCATCGTCTGCACAAATTGTATCCAAATGGAAGCAAATTCAAAATCAAAGACTGACCGCCCGGAAGAAAAATGGGGCAGCCTCAGCAAACAATTTCATTCAGTTCCATTTAGCAGCTCACCGTGAACTTCGCCGCTCTCCAGAAGCTTCCGGCAGAGCTGCGTGCACTGGAAAATGCCGTAATTTCGAATAGCCTCGTCGTTCTCCTTGATCGGCTCGATCGTGCGGATGATCTCGTCAGGCACGGCCAGCTTGGACAGCTTCACAATGTGGCGCAGCGACTGGTAGGCCTGGATTGGCAGCACGCCAGGAATGATTGGGCACCGGATTCCCAGCTGCCGGCAGTCGGATTGGAACTTAAGAAAAGTGTCGGCTTCGAAGAAAAGCTGCGTTATGATGAAGTCGGCTCCAGCGTCCACCTGCCATGGTTAGATAGATAGATAGAAAGATAGATAGATAGATAGATAGATAGATAGATAGATAGATAGATAGATAGATAGATAGATAGATAGATAGATAGATAGATAGATAAATAGATAGACAGATAGATAGACAGATAGATAGATAGATAGATAGATGGATAGATAGATAGATAGATAGATAGATAGATAGATAGATAGATAGATAGATAGATAGATAGATAGATAGATAGACAGATAGACAGATAGATAGATAGATAGATAGATTGATAGATTGATAGATAGATAGATAGATAGATAGATAGATGGATAGATAGATAGATAGATAGATAGATAGATAGATAGATAGATAGATAGATAGATAGATAGATAGATAGATAGACAGATAGACAGATAGATAGATAGATTGATAGATTGATAGATAGATAGATAGATAGATAGATAGATGGATACAAACAGGGAGATCAGAGTAACATGGGAGAGTATGAGAAACCGAAGAGATAGGAGACGCAAGAGAGCAAGACAAGTCAATAAAGCACTTCAAGGCCATTCTGTCCTGTTTACCCCTTTCTGACCCTGAGCGCCTTAAAAAAGCTGTTATCTAATCAGGGCTGAAATGTCTAATAATAACCCACTAAGGGACACGCGGCTCCGATTGTCAGTCTGCCAAGAGCTTTTAAGTTGGAAACCCCGCTGGTGGAGCCCCTCGCCTTGGGTATTCCCCGTTTCTCACACAGAGCGAGCGGGTGGAATTTTCCATTGCCGTTATGTCTTAACTTTTGTTTATGAGAGCTTTGACGAAGCATTAATTAACGAGACTTAGATCGTTTGATAGGCGCCGCTCCTGCTTCAGTGGGCGCCACTACTGTCCCTGATGCTTCAGTGGGCGCCACTACTGTCCCCTGATGCTTCAGTGGGCGCCACTACTGTCCCCTGATGCTTCAGTGGGCGCCACTACTGTCCCCTGATGCTTCAGTGGGCGCCGCTACTGTCCCCTGATGCTTCAGTGGGCGCCGCTACTGTCCCCTGATGCTTCAGTGAGCGCCGCTACTGTCCCCTGATGCTTCAGTGGGCGCCACTACTGTCCCCTGATGCTTCAGTGGGCGCCACTACTGTCCCCTGATGCTTCAGTGGGCGCCACTACTGTCCCCTGATGCTTCAGTGGGCGCCACTACTGTCCCCTGATGCTTCAGTGGGCGCCGCTACTGTCCCTGATGCTTCAGTGAGCGCCGCTACTGTCCCCTGATGCCTCAGTGGGCGCCGCTATCAAACCCGATGCTTACACAAGTACTTCTTCCAGGGAAAAGCTTTTGACGAGATTGCGGGTTCTCACCTTCTCCTTGAGCCTGAGCAAGTCATCAGCATAGCTGGACGCCTCAGGATGTCCGGTCGGATAGCCGGCCACGCAGATGTTAAAGAAACTGCCGTAGCGCTTCCGGATAAAGCGAACCAAATCTACAGCGTACTTGAAGTCGCCAAGCAGGTCACCATTGCTGACGTCGCCGCTGCCTCCGGCTCCGTCCTCGGGCGCTTCGGGCAGGTCGCCGCGCAATGCCAGAATATTTTTCAGGCCGAGGCCTTTGGCCCTCTCCAGCGCAGCGGTCATTCGCTCCTCCGGCAAGCCAACGCAGGTCACGTGTAGCATAGTGTCGATGCCGCTGTAGTTGAGCATGGCGGAGGCCACCATGATTGAAGAGGTCGGCGCATCACTCATCGGATTGCCGGCCGGATGCCAGGTGACGTCGCAGAACAGCGGGCGACCCTTGGCAAATCTGTCAAACTTGGACAGGAGGTTGACGGCTCCGCTAGCCGTTCGGGGCGGAAAGAATTCGCAAGAGAACCAGCGCTTGCCCTTCTCGATGCGTCGATTAATCCGGCTGATCAACGGCCGGTACTGGGCAATGGGCAGTACCGGCGAGTGTGGCCGGCTATCGTGGCAATCGTTCATTTCAGTTGCATTGCTGGCACTACTGGAACTGTCGCCGCTGGAGACGCGGCACAGAATTTTTGGAGCATCGGACTCATAGGCGTGACCATTCTGTTGGGACTCCATTGCGTCTGGCCCTCTAAGAGACCTAAACAAGAAGCTGCGCTACTGACCCGAGTATTGCTTTAAGGATAACAAGGACAATTGGATCAGGGGGCGCGCTTACACAGACAGCTGGAAGGAGTGGGGTGGTTGTTGATCTAGGGTACGAGCGTGTGTGTGGATATAAAGCCCTCCCTATGCAAGCGAGATAGTGAAGAGGAGGCGAGAATAGCTGAGGCAGACGAGACCCTGACAGGGCAAAACCTGCCTTCTTTTATAGGCGCTGGAGCGGGCTGAGGGGGTTGGAGAGTTTGGAATTCCCCGACCTTGAACGTGAATCTCTGCCCCATCGGGCCGGCATTGGCCTGCGCTGGTTTGTGAGCTATTTTGTCCTTAAACTGAACTGTACACGGAGAGGACCTGGGGTTGCCCCCAAGCTAACACGCGTGTAGCGAGTGACGGAAACTCCAACAAGCAAAGGGCTTCCTCCGACCCCCAAACCAAATGTACACTCTCAGCTTCGCTGTACATTAACCCGCACTGTACATTGAGGGTTGAAATAAAATTAAACAGACCGGAGACGAGCGGTTTTTTAATCTTACAGTTTAGGAAACACTAAATGAAGCGGTTTCGCCCCATTTCCATGGTCTTGGGCGAGGCCACAAAATTGCCGGGTGTAAATTGCCAGCAGATTGCAGAAATATTATTTACAATTACAACACTAGCGCCCATCTCTTTGTCACTGCAACTAAACTATGTACTCGACATGACACTAGAGCTCGACAAGTGTTGCTGGCTAATAGCTAGTCTAAAATTTGCCGATTATTATCAGCGGTAGAGACTGTGTTGAGACGCGAGTTCTCATAAAATTGAACAAAATCAAACTAATAAGCCGTCATTAAATCGTAATTTAATAATTAAACTAATCAATAGTAATTAAACAGCCCGGAGAATTTCGCGGATTCAGTAACTTTTTATTTATCGACATTGATTATCGACAAAACTAGCAGACTTACTAAATTGAGATAACTAATAATTAATTAGGCGATCGCGGCGAAAACAGAAGCGCAAACACACAGATCGAATATATTAGAAAACGGCGCATCTTAGAGCGGGCGCATTGCCCAGCCCAGGAAAATTTGATTTGTTTAAACTAATAGAAACTTGGTTAGCGAACAAAGACAACTTTTGCAAGAATTGGGCGCGCTTTATAATAAAAATAGAAAACCAACGGTCTGGATTGGAAGTAAACGGGTTAGGCAATTAATTAATAAACTGGGCCAGGCTTGTGCTTAAGCTTCTACAGAAATCGAGAGAGAAACAAGCGAATAAATGTAACAAATTGTGCAACAGCCCATGAACTACTCAATTCTGCCATCTGCTCAAATAGACGATCGAATTTCCAGCTTTCAAAATAAAAAATAAATTAGCAAAGAAAAACCTCAACAGCGCTTTGCCCAGCGCGATGGCAAGGGATACTAGAGTATTTACAAAAAAAACGCTGTTTAAAAAGAGAAAATAAACACACACACATACTACTAATAAAACAGATAAGTAGCATAATTATAAAGGAAGTAAAAGCCCTAACTTATTAATTGGTTAATGAGCCGCAGAAAACACACAATCAACAGGCAACGGAAAATTCTTTTTTAAAAACCGAGCACAGAAAAACTGAATTTGAAACAACCAGGTTGAAAGGTAAGCTGGAAAAGCAGCAAAGCTGACTGGCAGAAGAAGACAGCATTAACTTGCATACATACTCGTAAATTATTACTGTTAGTATTACACAAAGCAAAGGTCGGAGTGTAAGAGCACCCAGTAGAAATAGAGAAATTGCAGACCGCAGACGGCCTCTAACGCGCATGGTTACAGTATTATTGAAATAAATTGAATAAAGCGAGCCTAAGTATATTGGGAATGAAACGGATTACAGACGCAGTGAATTGCACTATTAGATATCCAATTCCAGGTCAAGTAACAAAAAGCATTTTTCGCTTCTAATTCCAACGCGATTCAAATGCAAAATAATTAAATATGTGCAGCATTTGATTTATCGAAGGCGTACACGCTACTGTGGTTAGTAATAAAATACGAATTTGATAAAAAATGAACACCAAAGCCTAAGATTTATTTAATAATTATAAAAATATCGAGCGTTAGGCACATTTATTAGTTTGGGACTTACTAGTTAGTTGAGACTATCAAAATTATTGACTATAGATAATTTAGACTTTAACAGGCGAGTTTAAACACACGGTTGCCACCCGGGACAGTTAGCTAGATGCTACAATAGACTCGGATATTTGGCTACCTGGCCGTGACTGGCATACTTTCCCTTATTATCTCTTTAATAGCGCCAACTAAATAACTCAATTCAAAGACCCGAAAGCTTCAGCAATCGATATATTTAAAGAAAGGAAATGCTTCTGCTAATTTGTTGCATTCCAATGAATTTGCAAAGAGAAACGAGCTGGTTAACCACAGTGGCGCACTGCTGCTATTGAGTCTAGGCTAAACTGGCAAGGAGAAAGACTCATTTTTCAAAGGCAAAGGGCGCACAAGGGACTGTCACCGTCTCTCCCTGTTGACTTTGATATAATTTATTCTAACTGTATACATATAGTTTATTCTGCTCAAGTGAGCACAGTCTGAGTGGCACACAGATTAAATTTTATACGGCGAGTAATAGCCAACAGTTAATAACATGTTGTGTAGTTAATGGCTGGACAAAAATAACAATAAGCAGAACGAGTACATGAAAGCGGCGGCAGTTATCTCATTTTTTTGGTTGACGATTACAACAATACTAAATAAACAATTAATAATTCTTTCTCTCGAAATTTGTGCATCAAAACAATGATTACAGTAGTTATAATGAAAACAACAATAATAAGATTTTAACAGACATACCTCGTAAATTAAAGAAATTAGCGCAATTACTATTAGTATAGGCAAAGTATAATTGAACAAACGTAAACAAACAAATTGGTGTGAACAATGTATGAAGTTTAACAAGTAGCGGATTGTCTGTCTATTGATAAGTTGAGTTTACAGAAATTTGAAACCCTATTTAGATGTTGTAAATAACAGCAAGCGGGCGTCCAACTTCTAAATATGAATAATAGTAATACGCCAATGTTGAGAAAATATCTT
>NIVC01004061.1:0-36698 GCA_002269645.1 Macrostomum lignano | reverse complement strand
CCTGGTATGTGATTCATGGTGTGAATCCATGGTGTGTGATCTCATGATGTGTGAATATCATGGTGTGTGAGTTTCATTGTGTGAATCAAATAGTGGGTGATCTAATTGTGTGAATCCCATGGTGGGCGATCTCATTGTGTGAATCCCATGGTGGGTGATCTCATGATGTGTGAATCCCATGGTGGGTGATCTCATGATGTGTGAATCCCATGGTGGGTGATCTCATTGTGTGAATCCCATGGTGGGTGATCTCATTGTGTGAATCCCATGGTGGGTGATCTCATTGTGTGAATCCCATGGTGGGTGATCTCATTGTGTGAATCCATGGTGGGTGATCTCATTGTGTGAATCCATCGCCAAGTGCTCGCTGGCTCAGCAGTTTCCGAGGAGGGCTAAAGAAAATTTCAAAGCCATTAGCAGGAAGAGTTCATCAGCGCTAGAAAGCTGATATTTCACTTCCCTGCCGCAGGCAAGAAATTCCCAACTGGTAATTGCATCTCCCGAAACAGATTCCTCCGTCAACCGCCTCAATTTCCCTTTGATCTCCCGGCCTCTCCCCCCTCAGACGAGCGCCCCCCCAGCAACTAAAAAGTGTCCCTGCGCCTGGACGAGTTTCTTTGACTTAAAGCAGAAAATTCTGATTCCATTTTTTATATAATAGAATTTAGATCTATCTCTCTGGCCTTGGGATTAAAGCCAACAATACAGGTGATGCAGCAAATTACTTCAGTTCGAAATTAGCTGTGTAAATTTATCAATCTTTTATTTTGAGGTGTCAGTGTGCGTATATTCAGCACCACTGAGATGCCCGTGATCTGACCTGGTAAACTAGAACACGGAATCAGTCTGAACACCCTAACTGAACACCCCTCTAACACCCCACTCTAACACCCCACTCTAACGCCCCACTCTAAAACCACACTCTAACACCCCACTCTAACACCCCACTCTAAAACCACACTCTAACACCCCACTCTAACACCCCACTCTAAAACCACACTCTAACACCCCACTCTAACACCCCACTCTAAAACCACACTCTAACACCCCACTCTAACACCCCACTCTAACACCCCACTCTAACACCCCACTCTAACACCCCAACCAGGTTTGATTTCCTTCTCTGAGAGAGCACTATAATGATTGTTGTCTAAAAAAGCAAAAAAAAATTAAGAGAAACTCGCTTAGCGTTAGACTTGGAGCTCATTAAAATTCTCAGGATGTCGCACGGCCTTTGCGCGCATCGCCTTTGAAACCTGCGCCCCTTGGGAGTGTTCGAGCTAATCAAATTGAATATAAGGACATTATCTACTGATGAGACATTCGGGCACATTTGCATTTTTCTGCGTGCGTTTCTTAATATTTCTCTTCTCTAATTTCTTCTGCCAATCTGGACCCCATCATTTCTCATTCTCCCCCTCGTCACTACACCTTTCTCCCCTCTCCCTCTCTCCCTCCGTGCCCTTTCCCTCGCTCCCCTGTCTCTCTCTCCAGTCTCCCTCCCCGCCTCTCTCTCCCTCTCCCTCCCCTCTCCCTCTCTCCCTCTGTCCCCTCTCCCTGGCTCCCCTCTCCCCTTCTCTCTTTCCCCCCTCTCTCCCCTCTCCCTCTCCCCTCTTCCTCTCCCCCTCTCCCGCTCCCCCTCTCCCGCTCCCCCTCTCCCTCTCCCTCTCCCTCTCCCCCTCTCCCTCTCTCCCTCCGTCCCCTCTCCCTGGCTCCCTTCTCCTCTTCCCCCTTCTCCCTTCTCCTCTCCTCTGCCTCTCTCTCCCCTCTCCCTCCGTCCCGTCTCCCTTTCTCCCCTCTCCCTCTCTCCCTTATCCTTCTCTCCCTTATCCATCTCTCCCATCTCCCACTGGTCCCTCTCCCTCCCCTTCCCTAGAAAAGCTCCAATTCTAGGGAAAACATCTGACTGTTCTTAGGTACAAAACCCCGAAAACGCCAGCTGGAAAATCTCGACAGATAAGTTATCCAACATCCTCCCTTCTGGTGAAGAAAGCCAGACAGTTCATTCCGGTTTCCCCTCGTCTCGATTTTGGCTCTCCGTCCTTCTCTTCCCTGAGCCCGGGTAAAGTTGGTGCACTCTTGCAGCAGCTGTCTAAGTAGTCACCAGTTATAGTTAGCTGCTTACATGTAACTTTGAGCACTGCGGATATTTAGCATACGGATACGGATACTGCAGAACGCAGATACACGCTCACACAGGGTGTACAGCGGTCCTGACTTTCTGATCATCAGGCATGCGGGAGGCTGATCCAGTTTGAGGATCTGGGAGAGGCTGGCCCCAGCAACTGAGGATCTGGGAGGCTGGCCAGAAACTGAGGATCTGGGAGGCTGGCCTAGAAACTGAGGATCTGGGAGGCTGGCCCAGCAGCTGAGGATCTGAGAGGGTAACCCAGCATTCGCATGACGTCATAGAGACGTCACTCTCTTGTACGCTCTCTGTGTACGCTGTCTGTGTACGCTGTTTGTGTACGCTGTCTGTGTACGCTGTCTGTGTACGCTGTCTGTGTACGCTCTCTGTGTACGCTCTCTGTGTACGCTCTCTGTGTACGCTGTCTGTGTACGCTCTCTGTGTACGCTCTCTGTGTACGCTCTCTGTCTACTCTCTCTGTACCTTGTGGGCGGTTTTGCCTTGAACGTAGCCTTGAACGCGGTATCGAATCCTTCTAAATGGGGAATCCGCTTAGCTAAATTGATGGGATTCCGATTCCAAATAAATAATTAATTAGCTGATATCAGATAATTTTGACCGCTTCCACGCGTTAGTCGAATATTATGGATAATTTTATATTTATCCTAAGTAAATATATAACAAAACGTAAGTCAGTAATGTTTTATTACGAGGACTTCAGACATCTAATAATAATAAAACTTAGTTACATTTTCCTTGCAAAACATTTTATTTAAAAATTTTCTGCTGCACTACTTTTAGTAGTGATGGTGCTTAGGTTAGTTGTCACTTAAATTTATCCTCGCTGCTTGAAATTCACAGTACTATTCGATGAAAGCAGGGTTTGTGTGAAGCTTAGGGTTTGTGTGAAGCTTCTAGGGTTTTTGTGAAGCTTTGGTTTTGTGTAAAGCTTTTAGGGTTTGCGTGAATCTTTTAGGGTTTGTGTGAAGCTTCTAGAATTTGTGTGAAGCTTATGGTTTGTGTGAAGCTTATGGTTTGTGTGGAGCTTAGGGTCTGTGTGAAGCTTCTAGGGTTTGTGTGGAGCTTTTAGGGTTTGTGTGAAGCTTCTAGGGTTTGTGTGGAGCTTCTAGGGTTTGTGTGAAGTTTTTAGGGTTTGTTTGAAGCTTTGGGTTTGTGTGAAGCTTTTAGGGTTTGTGTGAAGCTTTGGCCTTGTGTGAAGCTTCTAAAATTTTTGTGAAGCTTTTAGGGTTTGTGTGAAGCTTATGGTTTGTGTGGAGCCTAGGGTCTGTGTAAAGCTTCTAGGATTTGTGTGAAGCTTTTAGGGTTTGTGTGAAGCTTTTAGGGTTTGTGTGAAGCTTATGGTTTGTGTGGAGCTTAGGGTCTGTGTGAAGCTTCTAGGGTTTGTGTGGAGCTTCTAGGGTTTGCGTGAAGCTTCTAGGGTTTTTGTGAAGTTTAGGGTTTGTGTGAAGATGAGATTTTGTGTGAAGCTTTGGGTTTGTGTGAAGCTTCTAGGATTTGTGTGAAGCTTAGAGTTTGTGTTCCCCTAAGGGGTTTGTGTGAATAGGGGTCCCACTTTCAGCTGCAGCACTGAGATTCAGCAATTCTTAAAGCGTGAATAAGTCAGAAGTTTGCCATGCTTCCCAGCTCATTCAACTCTTGAAAGCATCCCTTCCCGCCAGACCCTCCCGTATCCCCTGCGTGTTTGTACCGTCTACTTAGCTGCATTGTACCTTGCTCAACCTCATCTGCGCATCAGCTCGTAAAATGCGCAGGATCTTTACTCACACCTCTTCCTATTCCTTCTCGACTTCTCCAGAGACCGGCTGTAGCTTCGCCCCCCCCTTCCCGGGTCTCTGGGGGATAATGGCAGGGCGCTGGGGAAGTGAGAGCTAACAGAGGAAGCGGCCCCGCTGCAGGACTGACACACACACAATGTCCCTCAGCGCCACAAAGGCCGGCGCTTCTGAGCTGTATGAAGCTGAGCCTGCATGGTCGCTCAGACGTGGCGAATGAGTTTTTTCCTTACACGGGGATTTGGCCTGATGTCGTATAATTTAAAATAGCTTGCCCTGCCTCCTCGTCCCTGTATTTTTTTCTTCATTTTTTGTAATTTTCTCTTATTGAGTGCTGTCGGGAGACCCTGAGTGCCGCGTGGCTGGTTGTGTAGAACTCAAGTAGCTAAATGAAGTCTGGGCTCAGTACCTGAATTGAAAGGAAGCTCAGTCTGACTCTTGATTCGTTTCCTTCTGGGTGTGGTTTTCTCGGATTTAAGAAAAGGAAATGTTGTCCCGCAATAATCATCTTTCACTGTGAAGATGAGGGAACTAATGTCAACGGCTTTGGGAGTTGAATAATTAGGGGCTGCAGTAGTAGTAGTAGTAGTAGTAGTAGTAGTAGTAGTAGTAGTAGTAGTAGTAGTAGTAGTAGTAGTAGTAGTAGTAGTAGTAGTAGTAGTAGTAGTAGTAGTAGTAGTAGTAGTAGTAGTAGTAGTAGTAGTAGTAGTAGTAGTAGTAGTAGCAGTAGTAGTAGTAGTAGTAGTAGTAATAGTAGTAGTCTCTATTTATTTTTAAAAAGGCCTCCCAGGTTCCGGCCAGACAGACCAAAAACTGCCAGTCTACTGAAGAAGTCGGGAAGGTCACATCAGGGGCAGACAGATATGGATTGGAAAGTCAAGCAGAGGCCAAAGAGAGCTGGGAGGGATTTCGGACCCGCCCTCAGAAGGCAGAGAGAAAAAGCAATTTCGGCACTCCAACTTGGCGCTCCTGCCCACTTCTTTTGCATTATCCCTCAGCCCCACAGGAGCCGCACCGAGGCCCCCATGGGAAAGAAATCAGTGGAAAAAGGAGACGGCAAAGGCACGAGAGAGGAGATGAAGCGGGAGGCTGGTCAAAAGGGCCTAGGGAGGGGGGGGGGGTGGCTCTGTCAATCAGCGGGCAGAGAGAGGGAGAGATGCGGAGCAGAGGCTGGGTGCTGCTGCTTTGCGTCAACACTTACTATAGCGGCATATAGTGTCGGGCGGCAGTCTCTCTCCGCCATCTCCCCTATATCTGCCTTCCCCTGGTCCTAGGCTGATTTTGCCCTGGAATTCGTTAGACAAAACGAAGGACTAAGGGGATATATGTGGGATAGCGATAGAAAGTCCAAGCCAGCCAGTGAATGGGCAGCTGATGGGCAGAAGATGAAGGGGCGCAGATTTCTGACTGAGAAAAAAACTGCCTGCCGATGGCAGCCGGCCATCAGTGCGGCACTCGGGAATGAGTAGAATATGGAGAGCCTGGGCAGTCTGCCGGGCAGTAACTCCGCATCAAACGAGCGCAGCTCTTGCTCATTTTCTATTTCTATCGTTCGGAGCACAAGCGGGGCGGAGATGAGCTCCGATATAAGGACCCGGGCTATACGGGGGCCCTGTGAGCAGCGGATAATCCCCCGGATTAAGACAGAGAAAAGCAGAAGCAGAGGGGGGAGCATCCAAAACCCTGAAGAAGTTTGTCACTGCGCGCTTCCATCATAATTCTGCCATGCATGCTTCGTTTTCATTGCATACTTTCTGCTCAGCAAGCTTCTTCTCATCCACCCAAAGGACCGAGAGGCTTCGATGACGTCACGCATTGAGCTCGTCGAAAGTGAAGCCACCTGCTAATGAGGGGGTCTCACACCAAGTCGGATGGAGACACAGAGTGAGATCTCACAGTTTGCGAAAGAGGCTGCTGATTAGAGATTTGAGGCACGAAGACCGGCCGAGGGGCCTTTGTCTGCTTTCTCCATCTCCTGCGTCCCGCCTCTGAACGGCTCCGTGTCTTAGCAAAACTCGCCTGTCTAATTATTTTCAACTCGAAGCTGCAAAGAGCCTGTGGCTCCTTTGAAAGCGACTAAGTCGCGTCCAAAGCATCTTGTTAGCCATGGCAGGCAGAAGATTATTAGTGAGCTAGCCTGCTTCTCTGGTGCCGCCAAGGCAGGCATTTCAAGACAGACAGGAAAATTTCTAAGATTATAAACAAATAAGTGACATTGCTTGACATTTGAAACAAATATTTGAGAGGCGGGTGACAAGGGACATACGCACATTAACTGAGATCAGTGACAGCAGGCAGACACACACAGAGGTCAGTGACAGAGGGCAGACACACACAGAGGTCAGTGACAGAGGGCAGACACACACAGAGGTCAGTGACAGAGGGCCAGACACACAAAGACGTCACTGACAGGGGGCAGACACACACAGAGACCAGTGACAGCAGGCAGACACACAAAGAGGTCAGTGACAGGAAGGAGACACACGCAGAGGTCAGTGACAGCAGGCAGACACACACACAGAGGTCAGTGACAGCAGGCAGACACACGCAGAGGTCAGTGACAAGGGGCAGACACACGCAGAGGCCAGTGACAGCAGGCAGACACACACACAGAGGTTAGTGACAGCAGGCAGACACACGCAGAGGCCAGTGACAGCAGGCAGACACACAAAGAGGTCAGTGACAGGAAGGAGACACACGCAGAGGTCAGTGACAGCAGGCAGACACACACACAGAGATCAGTGACAGCAGGCAGACACACGCAGAGGTCAGTGACAGGGGGCAGACACACGCAGAGGCCAGTGACAGCAGGCAGACACACACACAGAGGTCAGTGACAGCAGGCAGACACACGCAAAGGCCAGTGACAGCAGGCAGACACACAGACAGAGGCCAGTGACAGCAGGCAGACACACACACAGAGGTCAGTGACAGCAGGCAGACACACGCAGAGGCCAGTGACAGCAGGCAGACACACGCAGAGGCCAGTGACAGCAGGCAGACACACACACAGAGGCCAGTGACAGCAGGCAGACACACAAAGAGGTCAGTGACAGGAAGGAGACACACGCAGAGGTCAGTGACAGCAGGCAGACACACACACAGAGATCAGTGACAGCAGGCAGACACACGCAGAGGCCAGTGACAGGGGGCAGACACACGCAGAGGCCAGTGACAGCAGGCAGACACACACAGAGGTCAGTGACAGCAGGCAGATACACACAGAGGTCAGTGACAGGGGGCAGACACACACAGAGGCCAGTGACAGCAGGCAGACACACACAGAGGTCAGTGACAGCAGGCAGACACACACAGAGGTCAGTGACAGTGGGCAGACACACGCAAAGGCCAGTGACAAAAAATAGTTTTGCCACAAACCCAGGCTTACGCGCAGGCAATAAGTAGAATTAATCTCTGTATGCTTTTTAAACTGGGGAAATTAATTGGGCAAAAACTCGACCTTGTCAGCCGCCACCCCGTGTCCCAAAACGTGCCGTTTTATCGCCAGATTTTTCGCAAGTCCAGCCCGCACTGTTTTTGCCCTTCACACGCGCCGGCCCCGCCGGCTGCGCATTCCTCTACCGCAGTTGAATCTTCGCTTCTATCCTCGTCTTCCCAAAGCCCCGGTTACGGACTGCACTTCAAACTGGTTGGGGAGCCGCTATACCCCACAGCCAGCTTTTGCTTGCGACAACTGCGATGCTTCTTCTGCTTGCAAAAGAAAATCTGACAGCGCAAACCGTGTCGCTGTCTGAAACCAAAAACAAAAAGCTTATCGGCATAATAAGGCTTAAGCGAGTGCTGTCAATACTGCTAATTTTGTTCCCTGGGTAGCTTTTCAGTGACTCGGAAGTTATCGCTCTTGAAGAAGCCTGCTTCGAAAAGTTTTGTCAACTAGCTAATACTGAGAGTTTTGGGATCCTTTAAATTGCAGAGCAGAGCAGAGCAGAGCAGAGCAGAGCAGAGCAGAGCAGAGCAGAGCAGAGCAGAGCAGAGCAGAGCAGAGCAGAGCAGAGCAGAGCAGAGCTCACAAGCAAAGTTGTGATGGAATGCTGCAATTTCTGGGAATCTTATGCGAGAGGACGGGGATGGCGAGAGAGAACCGCGGGACCGCTGGGGATCTCAAGAGGAGACACGCGCTGCTCAGCAAAGCCTGTGGGGAGGCCGTTAATCGCCCAGGCTCATTTCCCAGGGATTTCAAATTAGTTCTCCGTCTCTCCCTCCGGCGTTCTCTCTGCCAGTCTCTAGATGGCGGATTTGTCGAGGATTTGTCGAGAGGGACTCTAAGGAGCCGCGGCTCGTGGGCCCTCGAACCCAGGGGATTCGGAGCTTTGGCCGGGAATCCGCATTCGCCGGGGCATAAACAGCACTCGGTTTCGATGACAAGCCGCCAGTCCCGCCCAGTCCCCCATCTGTCTCTCCGCTGTTGGGGAGCTCCTCTTGACTTCCCAATTCCCTCCGATTTCAGTGCCGAAGCAGGGGGGGGGGGTGCATTGTGACTGCTGGTAAACTCGGACGGTCAGTTCCCCCGCCGCAGTTGTTGTTGCTGCTGCTGCTGCTGCTGTTGGTGTTGCTAAAAGTTTTGAATTCCAAGGCAGGCAGCAAGCAAGCAAAAGGCCGTGCAAACAGCAGTTGCCGTCCGCAGCCCCAGCTGTTTGCCGTCCTTTTTATTCCATCCAACAAAAATAGACGCAACAAAAAAAATTTGCGACAGTCTTCTTCTATGGCTGTGCGGCACTCGCACTGGGCTGGATCCTTCCAAAACTCAACACCCGGGGAAGCTATTTCAAGAATACTGTTTTAGCCGAAAAGTGGCTATTTGTTTTAAAGCGATACGTCTAAACATATTTTTCCTTGTCTGAAGATTTTCATGAAGTGTTTGAAATTTTAACACCTTGATACCAAGCCCTTCACGACTTCGGCAAGTCAGTTGGCCAAAGAATTTCGCTATCGATCGAGAGCTTCCTCATATGAACGGTGGCTGCAGTGGTGAAGTCAGACTCAATCCAGTTAGCTTGAGTGTGAGTGTGTGTATTTAGCCAGTTCAATAATAGCATCACAATCGATGCGCAGCTCAAGTACGCGGCTTATGTAGCAAAACTGCATTTTGTGTTTTTTTGTTTCAGAAATCGCCAAGTGTTAAAAAGAGGAAATGAAAACAAAAATTCCAACAAACAGCAGAGCAGTGAAGCTGGCGAGTTGGGGGTCGAGCAGTTGATGATGATGATGGCCAGTTTTTGTTAAGCTCAGATTGGACCGTGTCGCAGGGTCGAGCCGCATTCAAGCCCGAGTTGTGTAAATAAATATTCGCAACGAACCGTGTAAAACAAAACAGAAGAGCATCAGCAAAATTTAGAGGCAAAATCAAATTTGCAGTTCGCAAAAACAGACAATGGGTAAGAGAGAGAGAGAGAGAGGGAGGCTTGCGCTAGGGGTGGGCAGACAGGTTCATGATTCTGAAGTTTTTGAGCAGATTCGCTTTGCCTTATGTTTAATAATTGTTCAACATTCTGACAAGGTGCGATAGAGACCATTGCTTGAGGTCCAATAATAACATAAATAGGTATTTTAATCATAATTAGCATAATTAGTTAAACGAAAGCGACTGTGCTGCAGCCAGTGCAATAAAAATGCAGAGTACATAATCTGGTAATTAATAAAACAAATTCTGCAAACAAGAAGTGCTTAGGAAGATAATTTTCATTAGAATATGTTTGCTGCACAGATATTGCTTGAAAAAAAACTCAAAAATGAGGATGGAGGGATGGAGAAGCTCGGGGAAGGCTTACTGTGTAGCAATGAGTCACTGATCTGTGTGGCTTGAGCTGCTTGATGGTTGATACGCGAGTAGCTGCTCGCTCTGCAAACCCTACAGTTTTGTCAGTAGCCCTGTAATCAGTGCTGCAGGTACAGCTGCTGCTACCGAAGCCTTGCTCATGAGCCAGTGTAGCCACTGTTTCAAGAATTGAGCACAGTGCTTGGGTTTCAGAGAGATGAAGGTTGGGGGGGGGGGTGAGTCGGGTGGCCGGCAGATCAGGGATTAGTCCTTGATCTTCCCCAGACTAGTCGCCACCCGCCCCAGGCCAGAGAAAGCAGGACGCTTCTGCATATGGCGCTTGAGGCTTAGGGATCACGCAACAGCGAGCAAATCTTTTTTTGAGCACACTTGAGCTGGGGGCAGTGCGCGTGAGAATCCGCCGGTTTAAGGATAGGAGAGACAGAAGACAGCAAAGTTCGGGGGAACAGCTGCAGAAACGGGGGGGGGGGGTTCAAACGCGGCTAGAGCTGTGGGCGAGTTCGCTTTCTGTGTAATCAAAACTGCAAGTGTCTCACGATTATTGATGCCTAGCGTGCTCAGCGTGCTCAATGAAAAATTAGCACAGATATAAAGACACAGAAATGATTAGTAAACAGTAATAATATTAATAATAATCGAATAGCAGTAATCATTAGAACGGAACACTGACAAACATCACGCGTATTAATAGAAATTTCGATGCAAAACACTCGATAGCATGAGCAAAATATCAGGTGCAAAGCCTGGGGCACTGTTTAACACACAAAAGCCTTCGGTATTGGGGCAAAGCGCGGTAGGAGAGTCAGTAGGATTATCAATTTGAAAATAGGGAGATAATCGCATAAAAATAGTGGCTTGAAGTGCGGGGGCGGGACAAAGGGGAAGGGAAATAAAAGGTTGAATGGCGCGTATGTACAGGCGACGACGTCACACGCTGTGGAACAAGCACTAACACGCGGGCACACTGGCGCGCCGAAACTCCGCGGTCAAATAAAACTTTTATAATAAAATTTAACGTAGACATTATGATTATATATAATATAAAAGTAAAGTTTTTTTAATAACTCAGAAATTGCAACTTTCCAGGCTTTCTCTGAATTTGTTTTGTAATTTTTTATCTTCCGAGTGGTTGAACTGGGCCGCCCGGCCTGTTACAGTCTGCGGATTTCAATGCAAAGGGGAATCAGTTCACTGCGCTCAAGTTCGCCCTTCTCCGCATCGAATGTCTGACGCGTCATGTCTCGTCACTCTTTCCAGACAGCCACCTCACTCCTCCAGACAGCCACCTCACTCCTTCTCCAGACAGCCACCTCACTCCTTCTCCAGACAGCCACCTCCCTCCTTCTCCAGACAGCCACCTCACTCCTTCTCCAGACAGCCACCTCACTCCTTCTCCAGACAGCCACCTCCCTCCTTCTCCAGACAGCCACCTCACTTCGTCTCCAGACAGCCACCTCACTTCGTCTCCAGACAGCCACCTCACTCCTTCTCCAGACAGCCACCTCCCTCCTTCTCCAGACAGCCACCTCCCTCCTTCTCCAGACAGCCACCTCACTCCTTCTCCAGACAGCCACCTCACTCCTTCTCCAGACAGCCACCTCCCTCCTTCTCCAGACAGCCACCTCCCTCCTTCTCCAGACAGCCACCTCACTCCTTCTCCAGACAGCCACCTCACTCCTTCTCCAGACAGCCACCTCCCTCCTTCTCCAGACAGCCACCTCACTTCGTCTCCAGACAGCCACCTCACTTCGTCTCCAGACAGCCACCTCACTCCTTCTCCAGACAGCCACCTCCCTCCTTCTCCAGACAGCCACCTCCCTCCTTCTCCAGACAGCCACCTCACTCCTTCTCCAGACAGCCACCTCACTCCTTCTCCAGACAGCCACCTCACTTCGTCTCCAGACAGCCACCTCACTTCGTCTCCAGACAGCCACCTCACTCCTTCTCCAGACAGCCACCTCCCTCCTTCTCCAGACAGCCACCTCACTTCGTCTCCAGACAGCCACCTCACTCCTTCTCCAGACAGCCACCTCACTCCTTCTCCAGACAGCCATCTCACTCCCTTTCCAGACACGCACCCCATGACCTAGCCCCTGTCTTTCTAGGCAATAGGCACTAGCAGGCAATTGACTTACCAAAAAGCTGTTAATCGCAGAAAATCGTCGGAACGACGCCAGGAAACTCGGGTTTCGCATGTCAGTGGAAGCCATTTTGGTAGTGCGGAATAAGTGTACCCTGGGAATGGGAACAAAATGAACAGTTTTAAGAAGATTGACCGGCAGTTTGAAATCGGCACTGAGCTCCGAGCTCCTGGCAACTCACTGGCGGCAGTCCGGCTGACTGATGGCCGCCTGGCGTGGCCTGCTGCAGCAGCGAGGCGAAATCGGCACCGTAGATCTCCATGCCGCCAGCTCCCGGGCTGGTGGGCACCCCGCGGGACATCATGCCTGCGCCAGGGCCGTACAGCATCGGCGGGGCGGCTGCGAGGTAGGGATTCGCGTAGGATTGCATGAGACCGGTTGTGTGCATGCAGGGAATGGGCAAGCTCTCATGGGGTGCTGGCTCTCATGGGGTGCTGGCTCTCATGGGGTGCTGGCTCTCATGGGGTGCTGGCTCTCATGGGGTGCTGGCTCTCATGGGGTGCTGGCTCTCATGGGGTGCTGGCTCTCATGGGGTGCTGGGGGTGCTGGCTCTCATGGGGTGCTGGCTCTCATGGGGTGCTGGCTCTCATGGGGTGCTGGCTCTCATGGGGTGCTGGCTCTCATGGGGTGCTGGCTCTCATGGGGTGCTGGCTCTCATGGGGTGCTGGCTCTCATGGGGTGCTGGCTCTCATGGGGCTCTCATGGGGTGCTTCTAGCTCTCATGGGGTGGTGGCTCTCATGGGGTGCTAGCTCTCATGGGGTGCTAGCTCTCATGGGGTGCTGCTAGCTCTCATGGGGTGCTGGCTCTCATGGGGCGCTGGCTCCCATGGGGGTGCTTCTAGCTCTCATGGGGTGCTGCTAGCTCTCATGGGGTGCTGCTAGCTCTCATGGGGTGCTGCTAGCTCTCATGGGGTGCTGCTAGCTCTCATGGGGTGCTGCTAGCTCTCATGGGGTGCTGCTAGCTCTCATGGGGTGCTTGTCTTCAGTACAGCCTATAATATCTTTAATGCAGCGCCATAAAATTGGGTGTCCGTTTTTTCTCGTTCAAATATTAATACGCACAGCACAAATTTGTTCACTAAGGTACAGATCGATTTTGCCGGACCCCACGACCTTCCAGCCAATTTCGATTGCCCTCGCAGGCAGTCTCTCACTCGCTGGTCCTTGTACCTCATTTGACATTCTATTTATTTTCGCTTCCCACTGAAAGACTCACTCTGGACAGACAGGAACCCCCCAGCTTAGCTTGCCAGGCCACGGGGCTGCAAGATAATCTTCAGCGATGCGTCCCTTGCTTCACTTACGCTTGGCTGGCCAAGCTAGATAAGATAGATACCAAGGCACCGAGGTTGCGGTGAGCGGGGCCTGTATAGTGCTGGCTGTTGCTAGGACTGAATGCGTATAGAGTTGCCAACTAGGTGAGAAAAATGCAGCAAGTCAGGGTGAAGTGAGAGAGAGAGAGAGAGAGAAGAGAAGTTGCAGGCTGCACGGGTTTTTCTTCCGGACGTCACACATCGGCGGGCGGGGAAGGGGGAAATGAGACGGAGGCTGGCCCGGCGCAAGAAGGCAAAGAAGAAGGCAGAAGACCAGCAGGGGTGCAGCAGGCCGGCAGGAAGGCTGAGTCTCTGCCATCAGGTGTAGCTATGCAGGTGCGCAGGAAGGCATTTTTTTGCTTGGCCAGCGAGAGAAAGGCTTGGCAAAGGATCTGCGGCTTTGCGGCTGACCCGCGGCTGTTCCGCACGTGCGCTTCGGGGTGCCTCATCGGTGTGGGATTTTCACGGCCGCCCAGCCTCCCCCCCCAACTAGCTCCTCCATCACCTCGGGCTGGCCTGACTGACGGGCCTGATTGAAGGCAGGGAGTTTTTGCGAGCGCGTGTTTCATTAGGAGATTGGCCAATGCCAAAGTGACTGGGAATCCGGCTGCTGGCTTCATCCCAATCAGATTATCCTAACCCGGGCTTAGATCCCACTCCTAGTTCAGATCACAGTATCAACCCGAAATCCGAGTCCCAATCCAAGCCCTTAGTCCCAATCCCAACCCTTAGTCCCAATCCCAACCCTTAGTCCCAATCCCAGCCCTTAGTCCCAATCCCAACCCTTAGTCCCAATCCCAACCCTTAGTCCCAATCCCAACCCTTAGTCCCAATCCCAACTCATAGTCCCATCCCAACCCTTAGTCCCATCCCAACCCTTAGTCCCATCCCAACCCTTAGTCCCATCCCAACCCTTAGTCCCAATCCCAACCCTTAGTCCCAATCCCAATCCAAAAGCAATTGCACTGAGTTGAGCCAACAAAAGCTGCAGCCCCCCTGAGAAAGATTGAGCAGCGGCGACAGAGGTGTCTCACCGGCTGGCACATAGTATCCGGGTAGATTGTAGTAAGTCGTGGCATTCGCCGGTCCGGCAGCCGGCATGCTGGCGGCCGCTGCAGCGGCTGCGGCGGCTTGACGAGCGGCGGCCGCGGCGGCCAGACTGGCTCCCGTTAGGGTGTAGGACGGAAGCTGGCCGGGCAGGTAGCCTGCGGCGGGGGGACACAAATAGCATCTCTAATCATCGGTCTCAGCATCTCTAATCAATCGGTCTCAGCATCTCTAGTCATCTAGTCAAGTATCTCTAATCATCTAGTCAAGTATCTCTAATCATCTAGTCGAGCATCTCTTATGATTTAGTTAAGTATCTCTTATCATCTAGTCAAGTATCCCTAATCATCTAGTCAAGTATCTCTAATCATCTAGTCGAGCATCTCTAATCAATCAGTCAAGTATCCCTAATCATCTAGTCAAGTATCTCTAATCATCTAGTCGAGCATCTCTAATCAATCAGTCAAGTATCCCTAATCATCTAGTCAAGTATCTCTAATCATCTAGTCGAGCATCTCTAATCAATCAGTCAAGTATCCCTAATCATCTAGTCAAGTATCTCTAATCATCTAGTCAAGTATCTCTAATCATCTAGTCGAGCATCTTTTATCATTTAGTTAAGTATCTCTTATCATCTAGTCAAGTATCCCTAATCATCTAGTCAAGTATCTCTAATCATCTAGTCAATTTTTCTAATCATCTAGTCAAGTATCTCTGATCATCTAGTCAAGTATCTCTAACCATCTAGTCAAGTATCTCTAATCATCTAGTCAAGTATCTATAATCATCTAGTCGAGCAACTCTAATCATAGCTTACTCAGAGGTCTGAGCAGCGCTCCGCCGCGGCCCTTGATGCTTGTATAGGGCATCATGACCTCCTTCGGCAGTGCCTTCTTGCACTCAACCATTTTGCTGTTGAGCTCGTGGAAATGAATTTCGCACACTTTATCGGCCGATTCCTCCATCTCGAATGTCACGAAGCCGAATCCCCTGTGCCGATTGGTCGTCTTGTCCATCATCAGCTCGCAGCTCTCGATCTGAAGCGTTTGGTTGCAGAAATACTTTGGCTTGAACTGTGACAGTCCGTTGGTCATTCGCTCAAACTCTAGAGTTCAACCAGAAAATCTGCTTTCAACTCAATAATTTAATCACTCGTGAACTCACTCACAAACTCACTCATGAACTCACTTACAAACTCACTCATGAACTCACTCACAAACTCACTCGTGAAATCACTCACAAACTCACTCATGAACTCACTCACAAACTCACTCATGAACTCACTTACAAACTCACTCATGAACTCACTCACAAACTCACTCATGAACTCACTCATGAACTCACTCACAAACTCACTCATGAACTCACTCATGAACTCACTCACAAACTCACTCATGAACTCACTCACAAACTCACTCATGAACTCACTCACAAACTCACTCATGAACTCACTCACAAACTCACTCACAAACTCACTCATAAACTCACTCACAGGCTCACTCATGAACTCACTCACAAACTCACTCATGAACTCACTCACAAACTCACTCATGAACTCACTCACAAACTCACTCACAAACTCACTCATAAACTCACTCACAGACTCACTCATGAACTCACTCACAAACTCACTCATGAACTCACTCATGAACTCACTCATTAAAATCATTCATAAACTCACTCATGAACTCACTCATAAACTCACTCATAACCTCATTCATAAACTCACTCATAAACTTACTCATAAACTCACTCATGAACTCACTCACAAACTCACTCATAAACTCACTCATAACCTCATTCATAAACTCACTCATAAACTCACTCATAAACTCACTCATAAACTCACTCATGAACTCACTCATAACCTCATTCATAAACTCACTCATAAACTTACTCATAAACTCACTCATGAACTCACTCATAAACTCACTCATAAACTCACTCATAACCTCATTCATAAACTCACTCATGAACTCACTCATAAACTCACTCATAACCTCATTCATAAACTCACTCATAAACTCACTCATGAACTCACTCATAAACTCACTCATAAACTCACTCATAACCTCATTCATAAACTCACTCATAACCTCATTCATAAACTCACTCATGAACTCATGAATCCAGTCACGAACTCATTCTACAACTCATTATAAGGCCTAGTAACAGCGCCATCTTTCGCCATTTCCAGTCTTTAGTCACTCCCGCCGCGGGCGGAGCAGCGGGGAACAAAGCTAATCAGTATGAAGCCGGAATATGGGAAGTGAAAATCCAATTATCCCCAAGTTGGACAGCACATTTAGGCGCAAGACAAGTTCAGGGGCGACTTGGAGGCAAGAGGTGCCGAGGCTCGGGGGGAGGGACACAAATTTGCATAACTGCCCTCACTGAAAGACCGCTGCTTCAAACTAGATTTGCAAAGCATTCTGCTTTTAACCATCCGCCCCAGCTGCCTCAACTAAGATATTTTCTGGCTGGCCCCCCTTACCCCCAAGCATCCCCAGTGTGTACCTGAGGTAGTTTCGCGTTTCTCGGACCTCCAATTTCTCTACGGAGTTGCTGAGGGGATCGAAGGCCAGCCACCCCAATCCTGCCTCACCCTTTTAGTAAAACTAGCGAAGCTGTTTCCCCAATCAGCCCTCCTTGCTAGAGCGCTCGGGAAAAGCTTTTCCCTAACACCCGGGAGGTTCCACTCTAGTATACACATCGCCTTCCGCTAAGCCTACACAGCCTTGGCAGCTAGCCTACAGTTTTACTCATTTTTTGGCGTAAGGCGTCAGTGAATCAAGAATGAATAATACGAGCGTATGAATGAAGTCAAGGAAGAGATACACTCAGCATTATAGTAAACTTATCAAGGTTTGCGACGGCTGATGCCGTTTGCAGAGTTCTGTCTGGCCGGAGACTGAGGGGCATATCGGCGATATCGTCCGACAACTAGCGCTGATTCCTGAGCACATGCAAGTGCTCCAATACTGTACGCAGGCACAGGCTCACACAGGGTGCACAGCGGCCCTGACTTTCTAATCGTCAGGCATGTACACTCTGTGTGTCTTGGGGGTTGGCCCTCAGGGGTGTGAATCCTCATGTGTGTGAATCCTCATGGATGTGAATCCTCATGGGTGTGAATGCTCGTGTGTGTGAATCCTCATGGATGTGAATCCTCATGGGTGTGAATGCTCGTGTGTGAATCCTCATGGATGTGAATCCTCATGGGTGTGAATTCTCGTGCGTGTGAATCCTTGTGCGTGTGAATCCTCGTGCGTGTGAATCCTTGTGTGTGTGAATCCTCATGGGTGTGAATCCTCATGGGTGTGAATCCTCGTGGGTGTGAATCCTCATGGGTGTGAATCCTCGTGTGTGTGAATCCTCATGGATGTGAATCCTCATGGGTGTGAATTCTCGTGGGTGTGAATCCTTGTGCGTGTGAATCCTCATGGGTGTGAATCCTCATGGGTGTGAGTCGTCAAGGGTGTGAGTCCTCAAGGGTGTGAGTCCTCAAGGGTGTGAGTCCTCAAGGGTGTGAGTCCTCAAGGGTGTGAGTCCTCAAGGGTGTGAGTCCTCAAGGGTGTGAATCCTCATGGGTGTGAATCCTCGTGGCAAAGGAGACTGAGAGAGACTTAGAGATCTCATAGCCAGAGAAGATGAACCGCTTTGCAGAAGTTTCCCGGACTGACATATGAAGATTGCTTCTAGGAGAGGGGAGATTATAGAAATGCTGGCTCTGTGGGGGGTCGCAACTCCCACCCCTGTTATTTCTACCGCAGCTCGAAGCCGCTATCCCAACACAGCAGTGTGAGCTTATTGGAGATGCATACTAACCGCTACCAAGTCTACTTAACTTTAGACTTTTCTACCGGATCGCATAACTGCCAATGAGAATGAAAGGCCAAACACATGACTAAGAGAGTTTGAGATAGAACTTGAACAAGCGGGCTTTAAACTGCATGGAGCAAATTATAGTAAATTCTGAGAAATCTACTGACTGAGTAGAGAGAGGAGGGGAGGAGAGCTGCCAATTTCACATCAGACCGGCCACTTCACGGCTTCAATTCAATTAGCCATGCGGTTCTATAGGGACAGACAGACGGACAGGCAAAAAAGAAAGATAGACAGGAGGAGGGCATCGGACTGACAGTGGGTGAGCTGGATGGAGAGAAGCAGCAAAAGAAGCTGCAGCAGCAATCATTGTTCACTCTTGAATAGAGAGGCACCTTGGCCTCTCAGCCAGCCAGCCAGGCCAAGTGGCAGGGAAAGGTCGGGGCAAACACGCGCGCTCGCCAGGGGAGGTGGGAGAGCTTTCATCTGGGCCCGGTAGGCAAGCGGTGGCTATTCGGATTCATCACATCTCTAACCACAGGTGGTCTGCTGGAGTTCTGCAGTTTTCGAGGCGCGCCTGGCATGGCTGCTGTCTGTCTGCCAGCCCCTCCCTCCCCGCACCGCTTTCCAGCCTCTTTTTCTCTGCGTGTGTGAAGAGCAAATGACGCATTTTATTTGAATAGAGGCGAGGGAGGCTGGACGCGAGATGATGAAGGGCCGATTAATGAAGGCTCAGAGACGGACAGGTGCGATGGGCTTGACTGACAATTTTTTGGGGCTTAAGAGATGGAGGTCAGTCTCATACTCGTATAACTTTCAGTGAATAATTCTCAACTGATATTTATTGCATCGAGCTAATCTGTCTATAGATAGATCGATAAATAGATAGATAGATCGATAGATAGATAGATAGATAGATCGATAAATACATAGATAGATAGATAGATAGATAGATAGATAGATAGATCGATAAATACATAGATAGATAGATAGATAGATAGATAGATAGATAGATAGATAGATAGATAGATAGATCGATAAATACATAGATAGATAGATAGATAGATAGATAGATGGGTCCATGAGAATTGCCCGCAGACGAATTGCCCGCCGAGATTTGCCCGCAGGAGATTTGCCCGTGGAGATTTGCCCGCCGAGCTTTTCCCGCGGAGATTTGCCCGCAGTGCATTTTGCCCGCAGGAGATTTGCCCGTGGAGATTTGCCCGCCGAGCTTTTCCCGCGGAGATTTGCCCGCAGTGCAATTTTCCCGCGAGTGAATTGCCCGCGAGCGAATTGCCCGCCGAGTTTTTTCCCGCCGAGATTTTCCCGCAATCCTTTTTCCTGCAGCGCATTTAGCGACGCGGCAGATTTTGTCTGCATTGCCTTCCCAATGCTTAGTACGTGTTAATCTTAATAAAGAGATTTACACGATCAAAACGTTTTGATAGTAACTGCATATCAAATGCATATTTTGGGGGGAGCAATGTATGGACAGAATCTAGCTGCCAAATGCGCTGCAAAAAAAGGATTGCGGGCAAACCTCGGCGGGAAAAAACTCGGCGGGCAATTCGCTCGCGGGCAATTCACTCGCGGGAAAATTGCACTGCGGGCAAATCTCGGCGGGCAATTCTCGGCGGGCAAATCTCCACGGGCAATTCGCTCACGGGCAAAATGCACTGCGGGCAAATCTCCGCGGGAAAAGCTCGGCGGGCAAATCTCCACGGGCAAATCTCCTGCGGGCAAATCTCGGCGGGCAATTCGTCTGCGGGCATTTCTCGTGCTCCCAGATAGATAGATAGATAGATAGATAGATAGATAGACAGATAGATAGCAACAGAGCTGTACAAGGAATTGTGCGCTCACCTTGCCGTACTTGCAGAAGTACTCCTTGAGCTCCTCAGCTGTGGTGTTGTTGCTGATGCCACCAACGAACACCTTCTTGGTCTTCTGCAGCTGCTGCTGTTGAGACGGAGAGAGCGAATTGGTGATGAGGGAGGCTGAGCTAGTCATGCTGGGTGCTACTGTGGTGTACATTTGTGCCGCGGTCTGTCAGCTGCTCAACCAACTATTTATGCAGGCTAAATAAGCTACTTATATGATGCTTTAGCCAGCGCAGGAATTCCCTTGGCCTTGAGTTGAAACTAATCGAAATTCGGACTTGGCAATAAAAAGTCTCAGCGGTGACAATGCCAGGGCCGGGAGTGGCTAAAAATCTTCTTTCGAAGCAGCAGAGGCAATCGCTGGCGCTATGTATAGATGAGTCAACTGGTCTGGCGGGGGTTGAGGCGGCTGGCGGCTCTCTGGCTGCTCGGTGGAGTGTTCCGCTGCGATCTCGAATCTGCTACGGAGCTTGGGGCCCGCTTCTTTTCTGTCTTCTCTTTCTTATCTAATATTCTTAATTCTGTTCTCCTCTGCTTGCAGCGCGCCACTCAAAGCTGGGCCTCGGTGCGCGGGGTGAGAAGAGGCGAGTGGAGAGAACCGGGGCCGCTATTAGGAGGGGCTCTATAGTAGTAGTAGAGTTAAGGTGACTTGGTCCCTGCGGTGTTGTTGTGCTGGCTGACTGGCGGCCTGGGTGCCTGTTCGTGAGTTATTTGCCTAAAAGCAGAGCTGCTGTTGTAAGCCGTCGATATATAGATAAAAGCCTCTGTGTGCTTGAGCTGATAATTCTTGGCTCTGACTTTTGAATGCTCCCTCTTTTTAACTCTCGTGTTGGCTCCGGCGCAGGAAGGTGGCGCATTGCATGCACAGGGCAGGGCTGATTTCTATATAGAGAGACAGAAGAGGAGGAGAAGGAACTCAGGGCCTCAAGGGCGGGAGCACAGCGGGCCCGGGCTCCAATTGTTGTTGAGGCCGGGGCAAAGCCTTGAGCAGGGATCCGGAGACGGCTTTGGGAGAAAGAATGAGTAGGAGAAGAAGACTTGGGAGAGACGGACGGAAGGTGCTGAGAGGAGGAGGCCGTGAGCGGTTGGCTGGTTGGGGGTTTTGTTGGACTTGGAGACCCCGCTTGCTGTAGTTCTTCAACTTCTTCATTTTGAAGGCTAAAAAGAGGCAAGTTGGAGTTCCAGCAGACGATAGAAAAGCATCAATCAGGGACAAGCAGCAGCGGCCAGCTCAGGGCCTCCAGCGGCCGCGAAATACAATCACTTAGGTCAATAAGAAGGATGCTGATTGAATTATGGGTGGCTGGGCGCAGTGCCATACAATCATAGCGGAAGCCGGCCTCTGAACCAGGAGTTGAGCTCTCTTTTTTAAAGGGTAAGAAAGGCTCAGGGCTTGCAGATTCTCTGCCTCCGCGTAGGCAGGAAATTCCTTTACAAACTCGCCTTTAGCTCACTGGCAGGGCAGCTCAACCAGGCCCGGGCAGTCTGCAGTCAGATCTGACAGAGCTTGGCACTACAGCTCCATTCAAGGGCTGAAACTGCTCGCAATTTCCTTTCCCAAAAAACTTTTCTACAGATCGAGAGAGACTTCAAAACTGAGCTGGTCCGGACTTATTTCCCAACGAATTCAACTATATTTAGAGTGGCAAATTCAAACTGCTCTACTGCTAGTAAAGAAATGAAAACATTTAACAGATAGTCACGCAGTCCAAAGTGGCCTATTGTGTGCTGAGTGTGCGTCTCTCTCTGTCCACTGGCAGCCTCGGACAGCTGGCCGCGGAGAGCAAAATGCAAATGGCATTAGTTGGCACTAAACATGAGAAGCAGGCAAAATAATACCCCAATGGCCACTGGGGGGCGGGGTCTGACCGCTTCTTGCCCCTGTCATACTGGCTGGCCTAATGTTGTTTGCTTGAAGAACTGTAGTCCTAGACAAGATAGACAGGGCTGAGCCGGTCTTTGCAGTAGGACAGGAAAAAATATTAACGGGCTGTAGACAGCAGGGCATTCTAGGCTTGCCAGGGGGGCTCAGTGACCGTCAACTGCCACCTGCGAAAGTTGAGCCCAATTTTTCTTGTCAAGAAATTTAGCAACAGAAAGTCGGAAGTCCGCTCTGCTGGCGAAATTAAACCGAAATCGAATGAAGGGGGGCACAGGACAGCAGGTCCTTGTCGCCATGGTGACAGTGTCTGGATTGTGTCTTATTTATTATGTGCAAGTTTCTACAGGCAGAGCAGAGTGAACTGTTTGAAGTAGGCGAACCACCTGTACTATTCTGCGAGGCAGGTAAGGACGTGCTGGTCTTCCCACAACAATTTAACAATATCTGAACTAAACTATAATCTAATATCATGAAGTCTAAACTTCTCAAAATCTTAAAAGAGCCAACAAAATCACAAATCTACAAGCACATCACAAACCTACAAGCATATCACAAACCTACAAGCACATCACAAACCTACAAGCACATCACGAACCTACAAGCACATCACAAACCTACAAGCACATCACAAACCTACTAGCACATCACGAACCTACAAGCACATCACAAACCTACTAGCACATCACAAAACTACAAGCACATCACAAACCTACAAGCACATCACAAACCTACTAGCACATCACAAACCTACTAGCACATCACAAACCTACAAGCACATCACAAACCTACAAGCACATCACGAACCTACAAGCACATCACAAACCTACAAGCATATCACAAACCTACAAGCACATCACGAACCTACAAGCACATCACAAACCTACTAGCACATCACAAAGCATATCACAAACCTACAAGCACATCACGAACCTACAAGCACATCACAAACCTACAAGCACATCACAAACCTACTAGCACATCACAAACCTACAAGCACATCACAAACCTACAAGCACATCACAAACCTACAAGCACATCACAAACCTACTAGCACATCACAAACCTACTAGCACATCACGAACCTACTAGCACATCACGAACCTACAAGCACATCACAAACCTACAAGCACATCACAAACCTACTAGCACATCACGAACCTACAAGCACATCACAAACCTACTAGCACATCACAAAACTACAAGCACATCACAAACCTACAAGCACATCACAAACCTACTAGCACATCACAAACCTACAAGCACATCACAAACCTACTAGCACATCACGAACCTACAAGCACATCACAAACCTACAAGCACATCACAAACCTACTAGCACATCACGAACCTACAAGCACATCACAAACCTACAAGGACATCACAAACCTACAAGCATATCACAAATATTTAACCGACATCAACTTTCTTTAACTTTGGTGAACTTAATTAATTATTATACTGCTTGCAACCACATTGCCTAGTATTAAATTTAATGAAATTTAATGGAAATTTTGAGATTACGGTTTGTCACCTCCAAACTCTCAAGCCTTCGGGTGAGATCTCAAACATGACTCTGATAAGGCCTGGCTCGCAGAAACCGAGCCGATACCTTCTATTTGAATCTCTCTGACAGCAAATGTCAACACGGGCTGCGAGGCAGTTCATCATTTCTCCTTGCTTTGCCCAGCCTCTGCATATGATGAGGCTTGGGGTGGAGCTGAGATGTTTTTCCCTTGAGCTCTCGGCTTCCTCCAAGCAGATCATGCGCGCGACCGTTCAGAAACACGGGACACTGACCAGCCTCAAGCATTCAATCTGTGCCTGTGTCTCTGCCTCTCTTCCCTTTGGCGATTCAGGAAATCAATACTCTTTGATCCTTTGCGCCGCCATAGGCCTGTAGGCTATAAATAAACACCGGCCTACAATACTGTAGGGTGCGCAAAATCAGAGATGCAGAATTGGGCATAAAGTTGCCGTTGCTTTTGTTCAACAAAGCAACGTTCCAGCATTCGAAAATTTGTCTAACGCTTCAGAAATATTCTCAGCGGCGAAAGATAGAAAGGAATATTTCCATGAAGTATTTCCATGCATATTCCTGTATCAGGCAGTGACGAACGGCTGTAATCCCTTTGTAATTTATTGATTTGCCCAGCACGGAAAGGAATGGCGCCAATGTGAGGGGGGGGTAGGATGCGGATCTGTTGTTGCCAGCAGCATCCGAAAATGCTGAGGCCCCTAATCTCTTCCCCTGCCAAACTCCCACCCCGCCCGAACACTCCTTTCTATATTTCTGTGAGAAAAAACACTACAAGTTCGATTGGGCCATGCCGGCAGGTGAAATCTCGGCACTATTGCGTATTGCCTCATCATTTTCAGCTGGGCTGGTGCAGCCATTGGGAAAGTCTGGCCGAGGTTGGAATCCATAACTTTAAAGGAATTTACTGCGGCAGCGCAGTCTTGTTTTTCTCTAGCTTTACTTCTTCGCCTTTGCTAGAGCTGAGATGCCGCTGCTTGTCGGACTGCGGGCTAGCAGGCGGCACGACACTTCCTCTCTTGTCGAGGGCCCCTCTAATTCCCTATAGTTCTTGGCTACCCGGCAACTCTCTCTCTCTCTCTCTCTCTCTCTCTCTCTCTCTCTCTCTCTCTCTCTCTCTCTCTCTCTCTCTCTCTTTCACTTTAAACCAGCGTGCAGTAAACTGAAGCCTAATCAGGCGATTAGGATTGAAGGGAGACGGCGATGCCGGATGGACACGAACCGGGTGGGGGGCGGGCAGCGGTCGCACCAAGGACTGTGGCTATAAGATGAGATTCGCGTGCGACCAGGAGGAGAGGGGAGGAGAGGTTAACTGGGGATCTCTCACCCGGCCGGCTCTCCCTCCCTCTCTAAACCTCGAGTCAGCAGCGGCGGGCAGTCGTGATCAACCGGGGAAAGCGGCCTGGGCCCAATTATGATGGGGGGGGGGGTTCGGGTTGCGAAGAGGGGGGCAGCCGGCCTCAACTTTTTCCTTTTTCTCCTGCAACTAAGGAGGGGCTTCGGCGACTGGGTTTGGGGAGGGGGCGCGAAAGGAAGGGGATTGAGAAAAAAACGGGGAACAGAGGATGAATAGAGAGTTGAGAGGATTTCTCCTAGGGAAATCGTGTCCGCCGGGGGCTGCTCCGGCGGCGAGAGAGAGTTGGGCCGCCGCCTCCCTTCGTGACAAGGTTTCTTTCTCCGCTCCGTCTGCGCTCCGCCAGCTTCTTCTTCTCATTGCTTCTTCGAATCGTGTTCGAAGGACGGTTAGATTGGTTCGAACTTAGCCAGGCAAATACATTGGGAAGGCTCCGCTCCCCAGGGACAATTACGGGCCCTCACCCTCAAGGATGTCTAGCTCGACCTGGACGGCAGTGTCGGCTGTGGAAAGTGGAACTGTTTTGTGGGACAGAAGTGCAAGGCAGCTGAAGTTTCAAGGGGCTTCGTGCCGAGTCCTGATTTGTGTCCGAGGGCCTTGACGAGGGGGGCAGCTGCTTTGCGGGTGCTGGAGAGTGGGAGAGAGTTGTGGGAGAGAGTTGTGGGAGAGAGTTGTGGGAGAGAGTTGTGGGAGAGAGTTGTGGGAGAGAGTTGTGGGAGAGATTTGTGGGAGAGAGTTGTGGGAGAGAGTTGTGAGAGAGAGTTGTGGGAGAGAGTTGTGGGAGAGAGTTGTGGGAGAGAGTTGTGGGAGAGAGTTGTGGGAGAGAGTTGTGGGAGAGAGTTGTGGGAGAGAGTTGTGGGAGAGAGTTGTGGGAGAGAGTTGTGGGAGAGAGTTGTGGGAGAGAGTTGTGGGAGAGAGTTGTGGGAGAGAGTTGTGGGAGAGAGTTGTGGGAGAGAGTTGTGGGAGAGAGTTGTGGGAGAGAGTTGTGGGAGAGAGTTGTGGGAGAGAGTTGTGGGGAGGGAGTTACAGCATAGTGAGGAGGGAGTTGCAGCAGAGTGGGGGAGGGAGTTGCAGCAGAGTGGGGGAGGGAGTTGCAGCAGAGTGGGGGAGGGAGTTGCAGCAGAGTGGGGGAGGGAGTTGCAGCAGAGTGGGGGAGGGAGTTGCAGCAGAGTGGGGGAGGGAGTTGCAGCAGAGTGGGGGAGGGAGTTGCAGCAGAGTGGGGGAGGGAGTTGCAGCAGAGTGGGGGAGGGAGTTGCAGCAGAGTGGGGGAGGGAGTTGCAGCAGAGGGGGAGGGAGTTGCAGCAGAGTGGGGGAGGGAGTTGCAGCAGAGTGGGGAGGGAGTTGCAGCAGAGTGGGGGAGGGAGTTGCAGCAGAGTGGGGGAGGGAGTTGCAGCAGAGTGGGGAGTTGCAGCAGAGTGGGGAGGGAGTTGCAGCAGAGTGGGGAGGGAGTTGCAGCAGAGTGGGGAGGGAGTTGCAGCAGAGTGGGGAGGGAGTTGCAGCAGAGTGGGGAGGGAGTTGCAGCAGAGTGGGGGAGGGAGTTGCAGCAGAGTGGGGGAGGGAGTTGCAGCAGAGTGGGGAGGGAGTTGCAGCAGAGTGGGGGAGGGAGTTGCAGCAGAGTGGGGAGAAAGTTGCAGCAGAGTGGGGGAGGGAGTTGCAGCAGAGTGGGGAGTTGCAGCAGAGTGGGGAGGGAGTTGCAGCAGAGTGGGGGAGGGAGTTGCAGCAGAGTGGGGGAGGGAGTTGCAGCAGAGTGGGGGAGGGAGTTGCAGCAGAGTGGGGGAGGGAGTTGCAGCAGAGTGGGGGAGGGAGTTGCAGCAGAGTGGGGAGGGAGTTGCAGCAGAGTGGGGAGGGAGTTGCAGCAGAGTGGGGAGTTGCAAGGCCCCCCGCTGCTCAGCGCAGACAAATCGGTGGCCGAAGCCGGGAGAGTGGAGTTGCTAGGCGGCCCAGACGAATGCTGTTGATAGATAATCAGGTTTCGGGCAGCCTGCGTGTCTGGCAGCTGCGCGCTCACCAGGGGCTCATTATCTCGCATCGAGTCATCGTAGCGAACAAGACGAAGAAGAAGACGAGAAGGAGCAGCAGAAGAAGATTTTCCCAATAGATTCAATAGCTTATAGCGCACGCCATGCAGATTCTGCATCGATTGATACCGGCAGACTAGGGGGAGGGAATGCTTGGGGCCTCTCCTGCTTCAAGTGAGGGATAGAGATGGGATCAGAATCGACTTCCTGGTAATTGCCAAGCAAAAATACTCCTGCAGGAGGAGGGCAGCATGGAGTAAAGTGAATCAGTCTGGGATATTTCATGCAGCTTCCCTTGCCGCCAGCCAATCGCTGTGGCGTGATTTGAGTGGCCGAACTTTCCATCAATATTGAGAGAGAGAGAGAGAGAGAGAGAGAGAGAGAGAGAGAGAGAGAGAGAGAGAGAGAGAGAGAGAGAGAGAGAGAGAGAGAGAGAGAGTGAGGCCGAGAGCAGAGCGGCTTGGCAGACTCTTTGGCAGTCTCATCGTTGCACTTTTCTCTGGACGAGCTGCTCGGAAACAAATATAAATATAAACTGATTGCGAACTTGCCTTGCCGAATCATTCATCTCTCAATTACGCTTACGATTAGTGCTGTGTATACACCCCAGTGCTAGGCTTGGAAGTCTGCACCTATGATACTATATAGGAATGCTCTCAGTGATTGAGACTCGCCACCCGCAGAGGAGAAGAGGGATTTGAAGATAAGAGGGCTGTAGGATAGGACTGCGTGTGCGAAGGGTTAGAAGGCGAAATTAATGAGCACTGTGAGAAGACTGAGCCGCCCGCCCCCTTCATCTCTAACCCCGCCCCAAATCCCTTTCCCTCCCTGGCGGGGCAACTTTGCCTCAAAGCCGGAGATTCCTGTCCGAATGCATCAGCGATCCCCCTCCCGTGCCCCCCCCCCCCTGTCACTGGAGACGGGCTCGGGGAATAAGGGGATCAAAGTATAGGGTCCGGACGGATGATGGAAAGATGAGGGAAATGAAGGACAAGGGAAGCTGGGATGGGAAAGAGGATGGGAATTGGATGCCCCGAAATTGGACTAGCCGCAATGATCACACAGCTCACTTGTCCGGCACCAAAGGTGTTTGCAAGCGGAAAGCGGCTCAAAGGTATTTAAACTCATTTTACGAGCCGCCTCCAAGCTCAAATGCCGTTGTAGTAAGAAAACTTACGCTCCGCATAAGATTTTCTTTACGATGTCTAAGGGGCTCAAACAGACCCTGAAGAGGCAGCAGCAACCTTTTAAAAGCGAGCGAAGGAGGCTGCATGGAGAACGCAGCGCGCGAGTGTAGATGAAGCCCGAGTACAAGGCCGCTCGTCCCTCTTTTCCTCTTAATTTAATCTGCGCCCGACTCGGCTGCCTCCCCCAACATCCTTGGGCAACGCGCTAGGGAAAACTCGAGTAGGAAGACGGCCGGCCGACGAGAGATCTTCCCTTCATTTTAGTTTGGGGAGAAGAGAGAAGGGGAGAAAAGCCTCGGCCTCGGCCCAGCTCCCCACAGCTTTCTGCTGCTTCAAGCGCGCCAAGTCCATTCTGCCTCCCCTAAAGAAATTCGCCCCGGCGCTCTCTCTCTCTCTCTCTCTCTCTCTCTCTCTCTCTCTCTCTCTCTCTCTCTCTCTCTCTTCGTTTCTTGCACTCCGGCAGCAGCAGAGAAATACGACCGGCTCTGGCGGTCAAGGGGATTCGAGAGCTCCTCCTCACTTCTTCTCCCCCCTGTAGCTTTATTTTGCTTTGGTTTATTACCGGACTGCGCCCAGGACCTTCGCATTCGGATGCGTTGGGACTATTCGGTTGGGATTATTCAGTTGGAATATTCGGTTGGGGTTATTCGGTTGGGATTATTCAGTTGGGACTATTCGGTTGGGATTATTTGGTTGGGGATTATTCGGTTAGGATTATTCGGTTGGGATATTTCAGTTGGGACTATTCGGTTGGGACTATTCGGTTGGGACTATTCGGTTGGGATTATTCGGTTGGGATATTTCGGTTGGGACTATTCGGTTGGGATTATTTGGTTGGGGATTATTCGGTTAGGACTATTCGGTTGGGATATTTCGGTTAGGACTATTCGGTTGGGATTATTCGGTTGGGATATTCGGTTGGGACTATTCGGTTGGGACTATTCGGTTGGGATATTCGGTTGGGACTATTCGGTTGGGATTATTCGGTTGGGATATTCAGTTGGAACATTCGGTTAGGGTTATTCGGCTGGGATATTCGGTTAGGACTATTCGGTTGGGACTATTCGGTTGGGATATTCGGTTGGGACTATTCGGTTGGGATTATTCGATTGGGACTATTCGGTTGAGGTTATTCGGTTGGGATATTCGGTTGGGACTATTCGGTTGGGACTATTCGGTTGGGACTATTCGGTTGGGACTATTTGGCCCTCAATTTAGCTCGTAGTTAGGCGCGACATCATTGCGGTTGCTCACCTTGGCACCCTGGCCCGGCTTCCGAGGCACGGCCACTTTAGGGTCGATCTGCAAATCGAGGTTAGAAAAAATGATAAGCAGTCAGTTTAAGAAGAACATGATGCACTTTGGAGCGCTGATGTCAGAGTTACATGCAGGCATGCGGACTAAGTGTGCAGCTGATGCTGGAAAGCGGTTCAATACCGCATGGATCCAGCAGTACAAGCGGTGAACCCCCACCCACACGCTTGCGTGAATGAATGGCCGCCCGGTCCATCTCTACTTCACAGGGCAGGGAGCGGTTGAGAGGCGGCGGCGACCCCTGGATTGCTGCTGCAACTGCCGCCGATTCGGCTGCAAGTGACACTTGACAGGCCAAAACACAGAAGCAGGGCCCAGCATCGTAAACACGGGTATAAACCGGTAGACAGCCGTTTAGAACCTGTCTTTAGTAACTGTCCGAAGCGTTTCTTTCTAACCCAAGCCATTAAGCTGTTGCCAAATAACAATTAGAGTGCGCACACAGAGGCAGACAGAGAGCTCAGATGCTTCTGGAAAACACGTTAACTCAGCTGAATGCTTTTTGCCGTCGAGTGCTGCGCCCGATCTATTTTTTGAAGCTTTAGTCAGAGAACTAGCAGGCCCTCCTCCGCTTCCAGACAGTAATTTAAAAGGCCGGGACTAACAATAGATGATATCAGAGGCTGGTAGAGAGGACGAATACGTAGAAGAGGCCGCAGTTGATGAGGCTGCAGCATCAGGTTAGCGGGTGGAGCCCAGGGCGAAGTGCCTAATTGTGCAGACGAGGCTGAGCGTGGGCGATGAGACGGTATGAATAATTGATCAGCTGGATTTCCACCTCATTACTGCATGCGCCTTGGGAAGAGTCGGGGGCAGAATTGCTATGAGATGGGGGGAGAAATCGTGGCAATGCACCTCTCACTTCCCCTGCTTTCGCTCTCTCTCTCTCTGTCCCAGGCCTTTCTCTGCTAAGTCTTCCAACCCGGCAGCGGACTTGTACGCTTGGGCCGTGTAGAGCGTGATTCATGGACCCTGAGCAGAGTAATCCTGCTGACTACGAAGAAACGCACAAACAGGGGCGCCTATACTCGTGCTGGCACTAAAAATGGGAGATGGGCTTTGGGGAAGTTGGGGAGATGTAAGCATACTCCCGCGCTTTATTGAGGCCAGGATCGCATGCTGGGGTTTCACTCTCTTCAAGTTGCTCCTCCAACTGGCTTAGGGGCTCATTTATATATAGGTTTATGACGATGCGGACAAGCGGGACGGCAGGTAGGTGCGTAGGGAAGACACGGTGAGGGAGCAATGCAAGGCAGGGATAAGCCAACATCCAAAGCTATATGGGCCGGAGCTGACTGTCTGCCTGCCTGCCTGAGCCGAAACTGTAACATCTACATCGTTCTCCCAGTACTCATCTCTAAATCAGCTAGCAGCAATCCAGGGTTCAATGTGCAATTCCCCCAGCACCAATCCTAGCTCTGCAGTGCACGTGTGTCTCCCCTTTGTTCGACTCCCCAATACCTCCTTTCCAAGCTTATTCAGCAGTTATCAAGCGAACTGTGACACTCCCACACATGATTCAGCAGGATATCAGTTCAAACTCGTCCCACAGCTCCCCCTGGAGTTACCTTTTTCGATTCAAGGAAGTGCGGCGCGCTCTCCAGCACACGATCCACGGAGCTCGGCTCCGAGAAAGTGACGAAACCAAATCCCCTGAAATAATGGGAAGTTATTAATAATTCGAGTAATTGAGAACCACACAGGAGTTGAGTTGCCAGTCTGCTTTGGAATGGCCGCGACATTGTCACACTATTTATTGACATTTTTTTCGTCTTATAAAGTTCAAAAGCATTCCTTCAGTGAAAGACACATGGAAAACTATTAATAGACGGCTGCAGATCGTGAAAGCTTTGGCGCGCGAGTTAACATCTCCCCACCCCCAGAACTGCTGCTGCCTTGTATGGCACTTTCCCTCTGTCTTCCTCAGACGGCACAGTATATAGCGCCCCAGCCTCGGTACACGCTTCATTTCTTCTTGCCTGCTAAACCCCGCGGACCGCCGGAGGCAGCGGCATTATCGACTAAGGGGAGATGTTGGATTATGGGTATGCCAGCACCTGGGATGGAGCGGAGGGGAGGTTCAGATATACACAGAGGGGTAAACAGGGAAGGGAAAGTCGGGGAGGAGGGATCCAGGAGGGTAGACGTCAGGGGGGGGGTGGCGAGGAGGCGATGCTCCCCCCTATAGCCCGATTTTCCCATAAATGCGCCGCCGGCCCCAAGCCCCAAGCTTCCCCTTCGGCCTTGCGGAATTGCTGGGGGGAGAAAAGTAAAGGAGCGAAAGAGACGGGAGGCATCGCGGAGACAGGGAGGCAGCAGAGGGCCGCACATACCGATGCAGTCTTTACTGCACTCGCAAGCCTACAGTCCGCTCTTTATGCTGCATCTATTTCTAGTTCAGCAGAGCATCTGTAAGCCGATTTGCATGATGTTTACCTGGACCGTTTGGAGATGGGATCCTTCATGATCATGTACTCCTTGATCTCCCCGAATTTGGCGAAATACTGATGCAATACTTCTGAAAGAGAAAGAGCAGTGCTTTCTAGTGAACAGTGTAATTGATTGATTAACGAGGATTAGCAATGTATTTATTTATTGTTTCAAGTATATCGGGAACTGACCTGGCGCTGTAGTGGGACTGAGGCCACCAATGAACATTTTCCTGCAAATGAGTCGGGCATTTAGATCAGATCAGCTGAGACAAGTAAAAATAGAACTCAAATATAGAATTCAGAAATTTCAGAAATCTCATCGCAGCTCAAATCTGTTACAAGACGAGCTAGCTTAGCTAGCTAGGAACTGCTCGCAGCTCCTGCCCGATGCAGCGGGTTGTATACGTGTAGTTGTTTAAGTTAGGGCAAGTGGCCACATCGTCATTCCTTAGCTACAGTCAGTGGCAACATCATTTTAGTGTCATATTTTGATACAACATGCGCCAAGTGAACGAATTTGCAAACTTTGTGCACTAAAGAACAAAAATTATGCGAAAAAGAAAAGTTTTTTTATCGATGTACTAAAGATAACATGTACGTGTATTTCAGTGAAAGTTATAAAGCTGTACTGCAAATGGCAAAAGCGAAGTTAATTACCCTTTACTAAAAATAATTGCTTGCACCGAAAAAACAGGGCTTACCCCGGATCATTCGATCCACTCCCATTGATAACTTCCTCTTCCGTATTCCCGTTTTGTGTGCTGTCCATAGTCATGATGAGCGAGTCGGCGATTGTAAATGCGAGGTGTAAAGGAAGTAATAAAGTCTAGAGTAAGTTAAAACTATTTGTCGAATCTTATAGAGGACCAAGGAAACTAATATTTTCTATCGAGAAGTGGGGACGGAAGATCGGAATAACATGAAGAAATTGCACGCACAGAAGCTCCTTACTGTCTTAAGACTTAGCAGCAACTTTTCCGAATGACTGTGATTGGATAACAGCTGAGCAAATCACACACTTTAAAAAATTAATAGATTGGCTTAGAGATTAATTTAAAAAATAGAATGCATAGCATAATACTGATTTACCAGCACTAATTACTTTCCTGCATTTTAAGAAGTTTCATCTGTACATATTTGTTAAAACACACTATTTTAAATGATTATTTTTCCAAAGAATCAAGTGCACTCTCAAGCCACGGATGCTCGAAACAAGCTGAAATTGAAATAAAGCAATTCAAAGCTGCAAAGATGGTAGTAGCGGATCCAGAAAATTTTGAACGGGGGGGGCGCAGAGTACTAAGGTACATATATATTCATATATCATGTACAAGTATATGTACATGATAATGTGTATTTTCCATATAAAAAAATCCAACTCAACGGGGGGGGGGCGCCCTGTGCGCCCCCTCTAAATCAGCTACTGAAAGATGGCTGATGGTATGATGTCACGGTTATATATTAAGTGTCTGTTTGCTACGTTAAATTTTTCGCGCATCTTTTGTTAGGCAGCTATGGCCGTTGACAATCCTATATTCTAACTAACTTAAAAAGTTAAAAATAAAATACTGTAAAATACTAAAAGATTTGCTTTTTAGTTTAGAATATTTTAAACATACCATCAGTGTTTTTACCCCATAGGTATGCCATGGAATTCTGCCTTTTAAATTGGGATCCTGTTTTTGGATCCCAGAATCCAGATACCAAATTATCTATTTTTGTTTTGTTGTTACTCAGTTACTGTTAGTTAGGCCTAGTGTTAGGTACTGCTAGCCATGGCAATGGTAAACTTTTCATTCTTTTTCATCTGTTTCTGAGATTTCTTACCTGGGAGTGAATATCCTGAAAAATGAAAGGATAGAAAAATTAAACTTATTTTGTAAATAAAATGTAATGCACATTTGTGCTAAACTTTATTAATTTTTTTCGTTAACTCTGCTAAAAAAGCTTTAATAAAGTAATATTGACATTAAAGCTAGGGCTTATCCTTGTTATATTTAAATCCAACAATATATATGCTTTGCCTTTTCTAGCAAAAAAACTATATTCTATGCACCTTTCTTGGTCTAAATATTTTTGTTTTATGCACTTGATATATGAAGTACACCTTGATATATATATAAGTATAATTTATCTATAAATTATAAATAAGCAACTAACCATGGTTTCAATAGTACACTAAGATAGACTTAATTAAGTTGTTTTTAAAAGCTTAATAATAATAATAACTAAAGATATTAGCTAGTCAAGTTTAGGATAATGTCTCATTTCAGGGCCTAGGTAGGAATATAGGCTATACCACTAGCAGTATTGGGTGTTAGCAACAGCCAAAAAGCAAATTTGACAAAATGTTAAATCTAAGCCTATCCCTGCTAATATGGTGCTTACAATATTTTATTTCTAATTGAGAGTTAAACATCTCTGATATTGGTTTTAAGCAATATGACTTAGCTCAAATAATATAGCCTACCAGATAGAGTTGCCAATGGTATAATAATTTGCTGGGATCAAATAGGCTAATATAGCATTAGAATGCCACATAGGTAATTTGCTTGTAGCTAATGTTAAAGGTGGCATATAGCAAGCTAGTGTGCATTATATCAACTTATTATTTAAGTAAATCTGTCAATGTCTAGAAAAAAGCAGCCTTGATATTATCTAGCATATAGAGCACAATAGTTTTCTACATATTGACCATTAGGCCAACACTGGTTGCAATACTCATTAGCCAGTCTAGCTTATGCTA
The DNA here is from genome assembly GCA_002269645.1 of Macrostomum lignano. Classification (NCBI taxonomy): domain Eukaryota; kingdom Metazoa; phylum Platyhelminthes; family Macrostomidae; genus Macrostomum; species Macrostomum lignano. Next base: position 2,307 of record NIVC01004061.1, on the reverse strand, counting down.
GGCACCATTGACATTCTAGGATAGCAAGGCAAGATTGTTAGTATAACCAAGCATATTGAGCCATTTCTCTAGTTGGCATCAACCCACATGTTGATATAGCAAGAAATTGTTGTTGTTAGAAGGGAAAGTAGGCCTAGTCTATAGCACCCATTTAAATGGGTATCTAAGAAATTTGATAGGCTATCTAGTGTATAAGAGCTTAATTTATAAGTTTATTGTATCTGCCTTACATTGGCTAACCATTGACTAAGACTACCTATCTAACTAATAATAAGACTTTGCACCTATTTTAGGCTATTTAAATTATAAATTTTTAGAAAAAATGTGCAAAAGCAAAGGACTACTAATCTTTATAGCATTGCTATTTGTTTATTTAATTTAAATATATTGTTAGGCCCTATCAAATAGGCCCTATCATATAATAAATAACATATTAGTTTTCATCAAAGTGGTGGCAAACTATTGTCATTTTTTTTTGGAAAAGCTTAATAAAATTGTAACATTCATAAGAAATTAAAATTAATGGCTTTTTGTATTTTTAAAATTTAAACAAAAAAGATAAGTTTTAATATAAATGTCATTGTAGAATGCAGAGCCACTATAATATAATGCAGAGCCAATTAAGAATTTTTAATTCTTAACTAACCTTTTGTAATAAAAGCTATTGTAACATATCAACCTACTTTTTGCATTCTCAATTTGGACCCCAGATGCCAAATTGGTACCCTGTTTTTCCAAGGTATAACTCTTAAAATATAAGTTATAAGGATTTTTTGTAAAGTATCAATAATGTTATAATTACTTGGGATTTTTATGATTTGAAGGTTTCTTTTAACTTTTTATGTGTGAATAATCTGTAAACATAAAATCTATAGACTTTGTAGTTTCTGTGGGTTAAAAAGGCTCAACAAAGTAAAGGTAAGATAGAGATGTTGGTATTTTATTTGATGTTAAACTTTTTTCACTGATGCTAGCAAATGTCCTGAATTTGGTCCTCAGATATCAAATAGCACTGCAATTTTAACACTTTAAAACCCTTTTCCTATGGATTATGTTTGATTAATAATAATAATCATTAATTACACCTGTCCCAATTGGGCCAGATGTGCAACTGACAGCTCAGCCACAGCTTTTTGCATGGCCCACCTGAAGGCTGCATACAGCTGTTCAGTCCAAGGACTGGGGGGTCGCCACATGCACCCTCAACTACCCCAGCTAATGCTGGCACCCATTTTACAGCTGGGTGAACTGAAGCAATGCAGAGTTAAGTGTCTTGCTCTAGGACACAAATTGTTCCAATGGGATCGGGAATCGAACCCCCGACCTTCAAGTCGTCATGATGTTTGAAGATTATCAGTTCGAATACATCTTAGTTACCCTGTATATGTATATCTCACCAGGTCTCAACTCTCTAACTGCCCTGTTGGCATTCCAGCTAGCAACAATGCTCACCCGCGCCTGTTGGCGGCTGGCTTGTCGCAGCTTCTCTGCTTCATCAGCTAGTGCGGCGTTCGCCGAGCTGCCCGAGACGCACCGGATGCTGCAGCGGACCTGTCGCGATTTTGTCGACGCCGAGGTGGCCCGGTGGCAGCGGCGATTGACAGGGAGCACCGGTACCCGGCCGAGCTGGTGAAGCGGCTCGGCGAGCTCGGCCTCATGTGCGTCGACGTGCCAGAATCCGAGGGCGGCACCGGCCTGGATTACCTGGCCTACGCGGTCGCCATGGAGGAGGTGTCCGCGGCTGCGCCACCCTTGGCGTAGTCATGAGCGTCAACAATTCGCTGTACTCAGGCCCGGTGGCCAGGTGGGGCACGACAAGCAGAAGGCGGATTACCTGCGCCCGTATCTGGACGGCAGCAAAGTTGGCTGCTTCGCCTTGAGCGAGCCCGGCAACGGGTCTGACGCTGGGGCCGCCAGCACACGGCCAAGCGACAGGGCGACTGGTGGGGTTTGGGCGGTTGGTTGTGGTTGTTACGGAAACAAAATGCCCACCTCCCTTAACCGGAAATAATACCCACTCTCACCGAAATAAATACCCACTCTCAACCGGAAATAAATACCCACTCTCAACCGGAAATAAATACCCACTCTCAACCGGAAATAAATACCCACTCTCAACCGGAAATAAATACCCACTCTCAACCAGAAATAAACACCACTCTCAACCGGAAATAAATACCCACTCTCAACCAGAAATAAAACCCACTCTCACCAAAATAAAATAACCCACTCTCAACCGCAGAAATAAATACCACTCTCAACCAGAAATAAATACCCACTCTCAAGCAGAAATAAACCCACTCTCAA